>JAREIK010001266.1:125265-255065 GCA_029783825.1 Sapria himalayana | reverse complement strand
AGAATCTAACTATCTGCATCTATATTTTCATTTTTTTATATTTATCAATTTCTATCTATCTTTATTTAACTATCTATATATCTGTATAGCTATCTATTTATATCAATTTATCTATCATTCATTCTATCTGTATATCTAATTATATATGTATCTATTTATCTGTCTATTTATTTATCTATCTCTCATCTATCTTCTATCAGTCTATATGGATGTCTATCTATCAGCTTATATACCCATCTATATATGTTTCTATTTGTCTATCTAACTATAAGTATATCTATTTGTCTAAATGTCTAACTATCTATCTATTTATATGCCTATCTATTGATCTGTGTATCTATCTATCTTTCTTATTATCTAATTGTATTTCTATTTATAAATTTATCTTTCTATCTATTTATCTATCTATCTAACTATCTATCTATCTATATACATATCTATCTATCTATCTATTTGTCTATCTAGATATCTGTCTATCTATCTAATGAGCTATCTAAAAATCTAATTTTCTGTCTATATGTCTATGTAATTATCTATATATTTGCTTATTTATGTTTTTGGTTATCTCCCTATCTAACTAACTAACTATCTATCTATATATCAAGATGCCAATATGTCTATCTATCTATCTGCCTATCTTTTTATCACCATATCTATGGATCTATCTATCATTATACCTGTCTATCAATCTATCAATCTATTTATCTATCAAATTTTCTTTCTATCTATATATTTATCTATCAATCAATCTATCTATTTATCTGTCTATTTATATTACTATCTATCTAACTATCTATTTATATATGTTTGTATGTATCTTTTTATCTATCTATTTATTTATCTATTTGTATATATATTTTATTATCTACCTATTTTACTATATGTATATTTGTATATATGCTTTTTGTATTTCTATCTATCTATCTTTTTTTTCTATTAATCTATCTGACTATCTATCTATCTATCCCTCTATCTATCTTTCTTTATATCTATATTTCAATCTATCTGTATATCTATCAAACTATATATTTGTCTAGTTGTTTATCTATCTATCTATTTATCTATATTTCTATATCTTTATCTATATATCTAACTTTTTGTTTATATACCTAAATGTCGATCTATTCATCTTTCAGGCTATCTTCCTTTTTAACTATCTAATTATGTTTTTGTATATCTATCTATAAGTTAATCTCTATATCAATGTATGTATATATCTATCTATTTATCTATTCATTGATCTTACTATCTTCTTATCTATATATTTTCATTTTTTTTATTTATCAATCTATCTATATATCTATTTATCTAACTATCTGTGTCTAACTATCTATATAACTATCTATCAAACAATATATATCAGTTTATCTATCTATCTATCTTTTTATTTGCAGATCTATTTATCTATGTATTTATCTATCATTCTATCTATCTGTCTATCTATCTATCTATCTATCTCTCTAACTATCTAATTTTCTTTCTATCTATAAGTTTATCTATCTAATTAACTAACTATCTATATATTTATATACCTATCTATCTATATATCTATTTGACTATAAAGATATCTATTTATCTATATATCTTTCTATCTAACTATCTATTTTTCTATCTATATGTCTATATAATTATCTACTTATTTGCTTATTTATCTTTTTGTTTATCTCTCTATCTGATTATCTGTCAATCTATCTATATGTCAATATGCCAATATGTCTAGCTATCTATTTGTCTCTCTGTCTATCTTTCTATCTTCATATATAAGGATGTGTCTATCATTCTATCTATCTATCTATCAGTTTATCTATGTATTTTTCTATCAAATTGTTTATCTATCTATCTATCTGTTTGTCTATCTAACTATATGTTTATCTAACTATTTTTCTATCTATATATCTATATATGTTTGTATGTATCTTTCTATATATCTATTTACATATCTTTCTATCTACATATCTATCTTTTGTCTATCTGTCTAACTGACATTTGTCTATCTATGTATCTATCTATCTTACTATTTATTTATTTGTCTATCTATCTATTTGTATATCTATATATCTATCAATTTATATATTTTTTATCTATCTATCTATATGTCTATTTGTATATTTTTTTATTTATATATCTAGCTATCAATTATTTGTCTATCTATTTATCTATCTATATATCAGTCTATCTATCTATCTATCAGTATATATATCTGTTAATCTATATATCTGTCAATCTATTAGTCTATCTATCTATCTATTTATCTATTTGTCTATCTTTTTATCTATCAATCTATTTATGTGTCTATGGTTCTATTTGTCAATGAGTTTATATGTCTGTGTCTATGTGTCTATGTTACTATATATCTATCTACCGTCTATATATCTATCTATCTTTCGTTCTTTCTTTCTATCTACCTATATATTTCTATCTGCCAATGTGTATATTTGTGTATATGTCTATTTGTGTCTATTTATATTTATATTTCTATCTACGTGACTATGTGTATATGTTTTAATTTTAAAATATATCTATTTGTATATCAATCTATTTTTTGTTTTGTCTATTATGTATCTATCTTTTCATCTGTCTATCTATCTATTTGTCTATCTATAAATTTGTTTCTTTTAATCACTATATTCATCTATTAGACTATTAGTCTATCTATCTAATTATCTATCTTTCTATATGTCTATTAGTCTATCTTCTATTTATATATCTATTTTTTATCTTTCTATTTGTCTATTTCTATCTCTATTTATCTCTCTCTATGTATCTTTTATTATATAAATCTATTAGACTATGTCTCTATCTAACTATTTGTCACACTATCTATCAATCAATCTATCTGTCTCACTATCTATCTATCCATATGTTTACTTTTCTATTTATCTATCTATCTATGTATCTATCAATCTATGTAACTATCTATATGTTTATTTGTATATCTATCCATATAACTATCTATCTATATTTCTATGTTTCAATGTAACTGTCTATATGTCTATCTATCTTTATATATATTTGTGTATATATCTATCTATATATCTATTTATCTATTTATCTATTTATCTATTTATCTTTCAATCAACCTAACTATTTTTCTAACAATGTATCAATTCAGCAACTTCTCTATCAATTAATTTTCTATCTAATTTTATGTCTATCTATCTTTCTATTTGTCTTTCTTTGTATCTATCTATCTATCCGTCAGTCTATCTATCTGTGTATCTATCTATTTGCCTATTTATATTTAAATCTAACTTTTATTTGTCTATTTATTTATCTATCTCTCTATTTGACTAATGGACAGAAACACAGAAAGATAGTTATATAGATATGTAGATATCTAGTTAGATAGTTAGATTGATAGATAGATACACACACACACACACACACACACACAGATGCATAGATTTATTGTTTAATAGATTGATAGATACATAGATAGATAGTTAAAATATAGACACCGGAATATAAACAGAAAGATAGATGGAAATATAGAAAAAAAACAAATAATATATAGATAAACAAATAGCCAAATACACATATAGATGGATAAATAGATAGATATATAGACAGATAGACATATAGTTAGTAAGATAGATAGACATATAGACATATAAATAGATAAATAATTATACAGATAGATTGATTGATACTCAAATAATATAGAGACAAACAAATAGATAGATACTAAAATATTATAGAGATAGATAGCCAGATAGACACAAAGATAGATAGATAGATAAATATGTAAGTAGGTAGATCAACATATATACAAATAGATAGATTGATAAATAGATAGGCAAAAATATATAGATAGAAAGACTAATAGTCATATAGACATATTGGAAGAGAGACAGATAAACGCATATATAGAAAGATATATAGATAGATTAATAGATATACAGATAGACATTTAGATAGATAGAGAGATATACAAATAAATATATAGATAGAAAGATAGACAAATCGATAAATACATCAATAGATAGATTGATAGATTGTCAGATATATATATATAGAGTTTGACTGATAGACAGATACATAGATAGATTGATATAAAAATAGATATATGGATATTCCACAGATAGTCAGATAGATTTATTGATCGATAGACAAATAGATAGACAATTAGACAAATAAACATATAGATATATAGACAGAAAGCCATATAAACATATGAATAGGTAGATAGATAGACATATAGATAGATAGATAAACATATAGATAGATAGATAGACATATAGATAGATAGAAAGATAGACAAATATATAGATAGATAGATTGAAATATATATAGATATACAGATAGATAGACAGATAGATAAAAAGAAAGGCATATAGATAGATATACAGATAGACATAGAGATAGATGGATGGATAGACAGACCAATAGATAGATAGAAATATAGAAAGATAGATTCACAGATAAATAGATAGATAGTTAGATAGATAGATATAGAGATAGAGAGAAAGAGAGAGATTGACAAAAATACTTTTGAAGAGACAGATAGACAGATAGAGCGACACAAAGAGGGATATAGAGACTAATAGATAGATAGAGGGATACATAGATAGATAGGTAAACATATATACAAGTACACAAATATATAGATTGACATATAGATAAGTATGTAGGTAGCTCGGTATGTAGGTAATTAGTTAGAAAGATAAAGATATTGAAAGATAGAGGTATATAGGTAAAGAGGTAGAGAGATAGTGAGAAAAAAAGATAGAGAGAGAGAAATAAAGAAATATATCAATATATTGTTAGATAGATAAAGATATAAAGATATAAAGGGATATAGATAAAGATAGATATGCTAATAGATAGATAGACAGAAAAATTAATAGATAAAAAGACAAATAGGTAGCCATATAGACTTATAGAATAACAGATCGACAGACTAATAGACTAAAAAACTGATTGATTGATTGATTGATAGACAAATAAAAAGATAGATAAATAGATATACATATAGACAGATTGACAAATAGACAAATAGATAGATAGACAAAATAGATTGATAGATAAAAAAATAGATAGAAAGAAAATTAGATAGACAGATAGATAGTCAGATAGATAATGATAGATAGTTAGATAGATAAGTAGCTAAACATATATACAAAAAGATAGAGAAATAGAAAGAAAGATAGATAGATATAAAATAATATACATCTAGTCAAATAGACTAATAGATAGATAAACATATAGATAGATATAAAGATAGAAAGCTACTCATTTATATAGATAGAAATATGGATAGATAGACAGATAGACATATATATAGATAGACATATAGAAAGAGAGACCGAAATACAAATAGACATATAGATAGATAGACACGCACACACATATCTAAATCTCGATTAGAAGGTTATCCCGAGAATCTGCCATTCTGGTGCGATTTGAGCTCATTCTCAAGCAAAAATGAAAAATTCAAATTTATTATTCAACAAAAAATCATTTATTTCCATTAACAAGGAGACCGTGCTCCTATTTCCGACATTTGTCGCTAAAGATTCAACCTCGGTATTGATGCTTACAAAAAACAAGTTTCTGAAGCTTGCCGAACCATTCAAGCTTACATTAATCGAGAAGTCCTCCCATGGCAAGCCGAGCCACGAGGAAATTTATGCATTTATCACAGCATTAAAGCTAAAACAAGTTGTGAAGATTGCTATATACGACGGGAGACATGTGCTCTTCCAACTCAAGGAGGAAGATGACTTCCTAAGGCTATGGATGCGAGTGCAGTGGATAGTTGCTGGATACCCCATGCGAATACTTAAGTGGTCGCTGATTTTTTCCCAGCTATAGAACCTGCCCAAGCTATGGTATGGTTCTCACTCCCACGACTCCGCATTCATCTTTTTAGCAAACATTTTCTGCACTCCATAGCCCTCTGTCTAGGTAAGCCGTTGCTTATTGACGAAGCCACAGCCTACATGACAAGACCTAGTTTGGTCCAAATCCTCATTGAGGTCAATTGCAAGGTACGTCTACCGAGTAAAATATGGGTAGGAAGCAACCTAAACCATGGATTCTAGCAGAAAATAACTTCAGAATCCTTCCCCTCTTACTACTTAAACTGTCTCAAATGGGGCACCTAAAAGAGGAATGCATGGTGGCCAATAGAAAGAAAAAATAGGGTATGGCTTGGGTAAGAAAGGAGCACAAGGAGGGAAAAGAAAATAGGGGGTGGGGGGGGAGATGAAAAGAGGGGGGGGGGGGCAGGAGAGAGAAACATTAGAGATGGGAAGGGTAGAAGCCAGAGAAGAGGAAGAAGAGAATAGTGAAAGGGGGGGAACTAGAGGGAGAAGAGGGAAGGATAGAGGAGGGAATCCTAAACAAGGACAAGAGAGAGGAGATTATAAAATGGCTAGAGGAAACTCCTAAAATTTTGAAATGATAGAAAGAGGAGGGAGGAAGGTGGAGCTTAGAGGGAGGAGAGAGGAAGAATTATCACACAAAAGCATAGAACAATTCAACTGGGTAGAAGATGATTTGCTATTGGAAGAAGTGGAGACGAAAAGCAATCCATTGTCCAGCAGTACCAAAGAAGATCCCATGTTGGCACATAAAGCTCCATTTGGGGACATAGGGCTGAATAACCACTCAATTAGGTATGCACCAAAAGGCATAGAAAAAGCCTTGGAAGAAATTAGGAAACTAGAAATAAGTTTAGAGAAATATATTCCAAAGAGAATAGAACAAGCCCCACCGAGCTCAAGCGAGACTTTAAAAATTAAGAAAAAACATATAAATCTGAAATGCGAGTCAAAATGCATACAAGAGCCCAAACGAAATACACTTAAAATGAATAGTCAATTTTGGAATATAAGAGAAGTAGCGAACACTCCTATGTTTAATAGAAATAGGAATTTAATTAAAATCCATAAAATTAAAATAGTTGCATTGGCAGAACCAATGGTAGATAAAAATCAGATAGAGAATTATAAGACGAAGATAGTTATACATAGGCATTTTCAAATCAAAATGGTGAGATATGGGTTATGTGGAACAACTCTATGGATATAGAAATAATATTAGAAAATGATCAAATTATCAGCTTTAAAATAGGAAAACACTCGGAACCTATTTATTCGGTAGTATATGCAAGTAATGGGAGGGAGATTAGGAAAATGCTTTGGCACGTGATGAATTCATTAGCAGCCAGAAAAACCCCATGGATCATAGGAGGAGATTTCAATGTGATCAGAAACATTACCGAGAAAAAAGGTGGTAGGCCTCCCAACCCGATAGCAATATCACAATTTAACGAGGCTATTGCTGGTGCAAAATAAATAGAGATAGATTATCTAGGACCAAATTTCACATGGTGTAATGATTGGAAGAAAAGAGGAGTGATCTGGTCGAGACTCGATCAGGTGCTAGTTAATACTCGATGGCTAAATAAGATGGGCAAAATAAAGGTCCACCATTTAAGCAGAACCTACTCGGATCATAGCACGCTATTGATTACACTGCAAAAAAAGAAAATACACCAGAAAAGGTTTATTTTCCAAAACATGTGGGGTATGCACAAGGATTTTGAGGCCATAGTGAGAGATTCATGGGAAAAGCCAGCTTTGGGTAACTCCATGCAGATATTGGGACAAAAACTACGCTCACTACGCCAGGGTCTCAATAAATGGAATAAGGAGGTATTTGATAATATTGTTTTAAAAATCCAGGAAGCTGAAGAGAAAGTAACAACCTTAGAGATAGAATATGAAGTTAAATAAGATGACCCATCTAGAATGGAGCTTAGCAAAGCAAAAGCCGAATTGAGACTCAGAATGCATATGGAAGAAGTCTTTTGGAAACAAAGGGCTAAAAAATGTCTAAAAGACGGAGATAAAAAAATGAAAATTTTCAAAACAATGCTAAAAATTAAAAATCAAAAATTAGGAATAAAAGAGCTCAAAGGAATCAACGGAGAGTGGTTATAAAGAGAGGAGGATATTAAAAAAGAATTAGAAGAGTTCTTCAAAGCTTATCTAAGTGGATCAAGTGTAGGTAGGTAATGCACATTAATGGAAAAAATTGAAAAAAGAGTTTCAGAAGAAAATAAAATGCTGGCAGAAATTCCCACGGAAGCAGAAGTGAAAGAGGCAGTTTTTAATACTAATAAAGAAAGCTTTGCAGGCCCAGATGAATGGAATTATGGATTTTTTCAAAGATGCTGGAGTATAATCAAAAAGGAAATAATTACAGCTTTAATCTGGATTTTCATGGGCGTAGAAATCTCAAAATCATGGGCCAACTCAATCATAGTTCTGATTCCCAAGAAGAATAACTCGCATAAAGGAGAAGACTATAAGCCAATTAGCCTATGTAACACAATTTAAAAAATTCTAGCTAAAGTCCTCCAGAACAGACTGAGTAGGTTACTTCCTAATATCATACCACCAGAACAATCAGGTTTTATTAAAAACAAGTTGTTAACAGAAAATATTAGCCTTGCATTAGAAATGATGAGGGATATAGGGTCGAAGGTGAGAGGTCATAACGTAATCATGAAGCTTGATCGATCAAACGCTTTTGACAGGGTTGAATGGGACATTTTGTGCTATCTAATGAGAAGAATGGAATTTTCTAAATTCTAGATAGACATTATATCTAGATGCATATTTAGTGTCTGGGTCAAAATTCTCATAATGGAAAGATAGGTGAAGAATTTAAACCATCTAGAGGCCTTAGGCAAGGAGACCCATTATCTCCCTCTTTATTTAACATATATTTAGAACTCTTTATAACAAACTTGAAGGCGCACGTCAGGAAGGACAATATACTAGCTTATAAATAGCCTAAAAATACACCATTAGTATGCTGCTTGGCATACACAGATGATCTGATTATATTTACAAATGCTAGTAGTAGATCCATGAAAAGTCTGATGGAACTTTTTCAAACACTAGAAGAGGAATCAGGACAAATGCTAAATAAGAATAAATATCATTTCATGATAGCAACTAAAACAGCAGAGGACATAGCTCAAAGAATTAAAGCAGTCACTAGTTTTGTCAAAAGTAAAGGAGCAATATGTACCTGGGATTCCCAATCTATGAAGGAAGAATGAAGGAGGAATAATTGTCATTTATACTGGACAAGTTAAGGCAAAAGATTGCCGGATGGAAAGATAACTTGCTAAATATGGCAGGAAAAATAACATTAATCACTCATGTGTTGTACAGATCATTAACTCACATCCTCATGGCAACACAACCACCAAAAAGTATTATAAAAAAATAGAAAAAGAATTGGCTAACTTCTTATGGGGAAAAAAAGAAGGTAAAAATAAATTACATTGGAAAAAATGGAGGATTTTATGCTTTCCAAAAGAAGAGGCAGGACTATGCTTCACTAGTCTAAATGATATAGCCAAAGCTTGGGCATGCAAAAACTATTGGAGATTAAAAGAAAATGATAACATCTTGGCATCTTACATAAAAGCAAAATACGGGTTAGGAAACAAGCCATTTAAAAATCTCAAAAAAGCGACTAAAAGTTGGAAATTGATGTGTAAAAAATAGAGCTTAGTAGAAAAACATTCTATATTGACCAAAAATGGATGGAAATGGATTCTAAACCCATATGGCAACTTCACTTTAAAAGCACCAAAGGGCTGGTTCATAGCAGAAGACCTCCACAACTTAAAGAGCTCTGGATAAAAGATTTGCCTCAAAAGACAAATGTGCTTATGTGGAAAATATTTACTAATATCATCCATATAGATGAAAACATTCAAAAAAGGCATAAAACTCGTATCCATATGTGATCGTTGTTATCAAGAGACTGAAAGCGCAAATCACCTATTTTTAATGGGCAAGATTGCATTGAAAGTATGGAACAAATTGGAAGCTGAAGTAGAAATATGAAGAATGTAGTGCCTCTGAGAAATAGATTAGAGAATTAGTCAAAAAAGCAAACAAAAAACAAAATTTTAAAATGGATAAGGAATTATATTGCTCACATAGTGGTTTGGTGTTTATGGAAAGCGAGAAACAAAAGTCGGTTTGAGAACGTTGAAATGAAAGCTAAAGACATACTAAAAGAAATCAAAAAAGAAAGTGCATTCATCACTACTTGCAGCCCAATAAAAGTGAGAACGACGGAAGCAGATGAATACAGAAGAAAAGCATGGAGCCTAGCAATCATAACAAAGAAGACACTAGCTATTAATATAGTTAGTTGGAACAAACCATTGTATGGAGGCTTAGTGCTAAACACGGATGGGAGTTTCAAGAGAGAGATTGGAGAAGCAGGAGGATGAGGATCTATAAGAAATGAAGAGGGAAAAGTATTGAAAGCATTTACTTTAAGATTCACAGCCCTTTCTACACTACACGTGGAAATTAAGGCCATGCAAAGGGGCTTGCAAATATGTAAAGAAAATAACTACCTAAACATTCAAGCACAAGTGGACTCGAAAATATTAGTGCATCTAGTACAAAGTAAGGCATACTTATGGCAATTCGAAGAATATATTGATAACAATAGGAATACCTTAATAGAAATAAAAGGACAAATAAAATATATATATAGAGAGAAGCTAACGCACTGGCGGATAAATTAGCCGTAGAAGCAAGGAAAAAAGGAGCACAAAAATTTGAGCTGGATAGGGTACCTGATAGGTTTAAATGTTTGATAGAATTAACTAGACAAAATTAAATTTCCATATATCAGAATAAAAGAAACTTGAGATTAAAAAAAGGGAGGAACCTAAATACATATAAACATTGAGACTAATCTTCCTATTTGTCTACCTATCTTTCAATCTATCTAACTATATATCTATCTATCTATTTGTCTATCTATCTATTTATTGATCTATGTATTTATATATCTATCTTTATTTCTATCTACCAATATACCTATATAATTATATCTATCTGTCTATCTATCTATCTATCTTTTTGCATATCTATTTATCTATCTATTTATTTGTTTATCTATTTATCTATATGTATATTGATATATTTGGCTATCTGGCTATGTGTCAATGTGTCTATCTGTCTTTCTAACTCTCTTTTTGTCTATATATCTATCATTCTATATATCTATCATTTTATCTATCTATCATTCAGTCTATCTGTCTATCATTCTATCTATCTATCTACTTGTCTATCTATCTATCTATCTATCTATCTATCTATCAATAAATTAATCTGTCTATCTTTTATCTATCTATCTATCTGTCTATCTGTCTATCTGTTTGTCTATCTTTTTATCTATCTTTCTGTCTATCTATCTATCTATCTATTAATATATCTATATATCTATCTATCTATCTATCTGTCGATCTATAATTTTACTATTTATCAATCTATCTATTTATCTATCTATCTATCTATCTATCTTTTTATCTATCTATTTGTTTATCTATCTATAGGTCTATCAATCAATATGTCTATCTATCTATCAATATATCTTTCTGGCTAACTAAATATCTATCTATATGTATATCTATCTATCTACACATCTATTTATCTATAATATTTGTCTTTCTATCTATTTGCTATCAGTATATCTTTTTATATCTATATTTGTCTATTTATTTATCTTTCTAAGTGTATATCAATCAATCTATCTATCTATATGTATATTTGTTAAACAGTGAATCTATCTATAGTCTATCTATATATCTAATTAACTTTCTCTCCATCTATCTATTATTTATCTATCCATGTATCTATCTATAAGTATATCTTTCTATGTATCTATTTGTCTATCTATCTATCTATTCATCATTCTATCTATCTATAAATCTATGTATCTATCATTCTATTTATTTGTGTATCTATCTATCTATCTATTTATGTGTATATTTAGCTATCTATCTACAAGTCTAGCAGTTTATCTATCTATATGTCTATTTCTTTATTTGTCCATCTATCTATATGTCTATCTATCTATCTATCCATCTATCTATCTATATGTCTATCTATCTATCTATATATCTATCCATCTATCTATCTATATGGCTATCTTTCTATCTATTTATCTATCTATATGTCTATATATCTAACTATTTATATATCTATATGTATATCTATCTATTTGTCTATCTATCTATCTATCTATTTATCTATTTGTTTATCATTTTATTTTCAATATGTCAATCTATCTATTTGTCTCTCTCTATCTATTTGTCTAACTATCTATTTTTCAATCTATTTATCTATCTCTATGACTATTTTTTATCTTTTTATCTATCTATATGTCTATTTCTCTAACTTTCTAACTATCTATCTATATAACAATCTATATCTCTATCTGTCTATATCTCAATTTATCTATATATCTATCTATCTTTCTTTCTAAATCTCTATCTATTTATATGTCTATTTGTCTAAATGTCTATCTATTTATTTGTCTAATTGTTTAATTATCTATTTTTCTATTTATCTAAATGTATATCTATCTAAATATCTATATATCTAAATGTTTATCTATCTAAATGGTCTATGTGTCTATCATTATATTTTTCAATTTATCAATCTATTCTTTTATCTATATATATTTCTGTATATCTGTCTATGTAAATAAATTTCTAACTATCGATCAATCAAACATTGTATCTATATAGCTATACAACAATATTTCCATCTATTAATCGATCTATCAATTAACTTATCAGTCTTTCAATCTTCGATCTATGTATCAATCTATTAGTCTATCTATCTATGTGTTTATCAGTCTATCTATCTATCTATCTATCTATCTGTCTATCTATCTATTTATCTATCTATCTCTCTGTTTATCTATCTTTATAACTATCTATTTATCTATCTATCTATTTAAATGTATATCTATTTATCTTTCTATCTATCTATCTATTTAAATATCTATTTAACTTTCAATCTTTCTATATTTGTATCTATCTATCTATATATCTATATATCTCTCTATTTGTATATCTCTCTATTTGTATGTCTCACTATCCATCCATTTATCTATCTATCTATATATATGTTTATCTATCTATCTATTTATTATTCTGTCTATCTATTTACCTATCTATCTATTTATCTCTTTACCAATCTATCTTTCAATCTATTCATCTACTTTTCTACCTATCTATTTGTCTAAATTTTTATATTTCTAACTCTATATTTTTCAATATAACTATCTATCTATCTATTTATTTATATATCTATCTATCTAACAATCTATTTATCTATTTCTATAACTATCTATCTATCAGGCTTTTTATCTATCTATCTATCTTTCAGGCTTCTTATCTATCTATCTATTTTCAAGCTATGAAATTGTCAATTTGTCGATATCTCTATTTTTTTATATGTATATCTAAATATCTATCTATCAATATATTTATCTATCTATCTATTTTTCAATCTAGTTACTTGTCTAAATTTTTATTTTTTTGTATTTTATCTATCTATATGTTTTTTTCAAACTATCTATCTATCTAACTGTTTATCTATCTATCTTTTTATTTGTCTATATTTCTATAAATCTATAAGTCTATAAGTATATCTATCTCTCTGTCTATCTATCTATTTGTCTATTTTTCTAATTGTCTATTTGTTTATCAATCTAAGTGGCTACCCATCTAAATGTATATCTATCTAAATTTATATCTTACTATCTGTATATCTATCAATCTATCAATCTATCGATCTATCTATTAATCTATCACTCTATTATATATTTCAATTTGTCTAATTAACTAACTTTATAACTATGTATCTATTAATCTTTTTTTATGTATAACAATCTAACTATATTTCTTTATATAAGTAAAATAGTCTATTTGCCTCTCTATCTTTCTATATATATATATATATCCATCTATCTATTTATCTATCTATCTATCTATTTATCTATCTATCTATTTATCGATCAATCTATATGTCTATCTGTGTATATGTTTATCTAACTATCTACCTATCTTTCTATCTATTTGTCTATCTATCTATACATCTATCTACCTCTATATCTATCTATATGTATATATGTTTATCTATCTATCAATATATCTATATCTTTATCAATCTATCTCTCTATAAATATATCTATCTATTTATTTTCTATCTATCTTTATATATTTTTATATTTCTATCTTTCTATCTATCTATTTGTCTATCAATTTATTTGTCTATCTATTTATCTGTCTATGTTTATATCTATTTATATATCTAAATGTCTATTTATCTATCTATATATCTATCTATCTTTCTATCTTTCTATTTATATATCTTTCTATTTATCTATCTGTATATCTATCTATCTATCTAGCTATTTGTCTAATTGTCTATTTTTCTAACTATCTATCTATCGATCTATAAATCTATCTATCTGTATATCTATCTATCACTAATTCTATCGGACTATCTATTAGTCTATCAGTCTATTTATCTTTTTGTCTATCTATATATCTATTTATGTGTCTATATGTTTATCTATTAATCTATTTATTTATCTATCTAAATAGCTATCTATGTATCTAGCTATCTATCTACCAATCTATTTGTCGATATGTCTATATCACTATCTATCTGTTCGTCAATCTATCATTCTATCTATCTATCTATCTTAATATGTATCTATTTATCTTTCTATTTATCTATTATTTTATCAGACTATGTGTTTTTTTATCTATCAATCAATATATCTATCTAACTATCTATGTATCTATATGTTTTTGTATCGATATGTCTATCTATCTATATGTGAATTTGTATATGTCTAGTTGTCTATTAGTCTATATATTTATCTATCTTTATATCTATCTATCTATCGATGTGTCTGTATATCTATATATCTATCTATCGGTCAATATTTCTATTTTTCTATCTATCTTTCTATTTGATTATATATTTATCTATCGATCAATCTATATGTGTAACTATCTAACTATCTATCAATCATTCTATATAACTATCTAAATATCTATTTGTCTTTATGTATTTCTATCTATCAGTCAATTTGTCTATGTATCTATCTATATATCTAGCTATTTATCTATCAATATGTTTATCTATCAATCTGTCGATATGTTTTTTTATAGATGTATCTATTTTTATATTTATCTTTATGTCTATTTTTCTATATGTCTATCTATCTATCTATAAATTAGTCTATCTAGCTATCATTCTAATTGATTATCAATCTATCAATATGTCTCTATCTATCATTCGATATATATATATATATCTATCTTTCTTTCTTTCTATCTATTTATTTATCTATATATCTCTCTATCTATCTTTTTTTATATCAGGATATCAATCAATCAATTAATCTATCTATCTATCTATATGTTTATCTATCTATCTATCTATTAATTAGTCTATCAGTCTATTAGTCTATATGTCAATGTATTTATCTGTTTGTCCATACATCTTTCTATGTATCTATTTTTCTATCTATATATCTAGGTATTTATCTATATAACTAGCTTATTTCCTTTATTTAAATTAATCTATCAGTCATTCTATTTATACGTCTATCTATATATCTATGTGTCTATCTATTTATCTATTATATTACCTATCAATCTTAGTTTTCTATCTATCTATCTAGCTATATTTCAATCATTATATTTATGTATCTATCTATCTATCAATATAACTATCTATCTATCTTTGAATTATATATATATATATATATATATATATATATATCTCTATATATATATATCTATATATTTATATATCTATCTATCCTTCTATATGTCTATCTATGTATCAATCTATCTGTATTTCTATCTATTTGTCTATCTGTTGATTTATCAATCAGCCTAATTGTCTATCTATTTATATGCCATTCTATATATCTTTCCATGTGTCTATGAAGTTATCTATCTATATGTATATATTTCAATATATCTATATGTCTATATATATATATATATCAATCTATCTATCTATTTATATGACTATATATTTGTCGATCTCTCTCTATATCTATATGTCTAATGATTTGTCTATTTATCTTTCTATTTCTATATCTGTCTATTTTAAGATTTATCTATTTGGCTATTTATGTATCTATCTATCTATCTGTATATCTGCATATCTATCTATCTGTCAATCTATCAATTTATTTATTTGCCTATCTTTGTATCTATCTATCTATCATTCAATATATCTTTTTCTCTCTAGTTTTTTATTAGTCTATCACTCTAACTATCTATCTGTCAATTTGGCTATCAATCACTTGATTTATCTATCTATCTTTCTGTTTATGTATGTATGTATGTATCTATCTATATATTTATCTATCAGTCTGTCTATTTTTCTATCTATCTGCATATTTTCTTTCTATCTATCTATATATCAATGTGTGTATTTATCTATCTATCTATCTGTCTGTCAATTTATCTATCTTTCTGCTTATCTATTTTTATATCTATGTGTAAATTTTTATGCTTATTCATTTGTCTATCTATCTATCTATATTTTTATTTTTATGTCTATCTATCTATCTATTTGTCTATTTATCTATCTATCTATCTGTCTATCTATCTATCTATCTAATTTTGTATCTATTTGTCTATCTATCTGTCTATATATTTGTCTATCTATAACTTTATCTGTCTATCTTTCTATCTCACTATCTATCTACCTATCTGTCTATTTATATCTCTATATCTCACTATATACCTATCTGTATATATATATCTATCTGTCTATATATATATATATATCTATCTATCTATATATATCTATCTGTCTATATATATATATATATATATATATATATATATATATATCTATCTATATATTTGTATTTCTATTATTATATCAATCTATCTGTTAGTCATTGTCTATTCTCTCTTTATTTCTATTTATCTAATTGTTTATCAATCTAACTATGTATCTATAAATCTAACTATCTATCTATTTATCTTTCTGTCTATCTATGAATATATATATATATATATCTATATATCTATTTTCTATATATCTTTATATCTATCTATTTTACTATCTATCGATCTATTTATTTCTATATCTATCTAATTATATTTTATTATATTTATATATCTTTCTATTTGTCTATCTTTCTATCTTTCTATCTATCTGTCTATCTATTTAACTGTCTATCTATCTATCTAACTATCTATATATTTATTTATCTATTTATCTATATATCTATCTATCTAGTAATCTATTAATCTGGCTTTAAGTATATCTATATATAGGTCTATAAAACTATCTTTCTATGTGTCTATGTATGTATCTATCTATATATCTATATATATCTTTGTCTATATATCATTCTATTTATCTGTCAATCTATCTGTCTATAACTTTATTATCCATCTATTTATATATTTATCTGTCTATAATTTTGTCTCTCTTTATCTGACTATCTATATAATTTTTTATATATCTATCTATATATCTATCTATATATTTGTGAATTTGTTTATCTATCTATGTGTATATCTATCTATCTATGGATATGTATGTTTGTCTATATATATATCTATCAATCTTTCTTTCTTTCTTTGTGTCTATCTCACTATCAATCTTTTTATCTATCTATCTATCTATTTATTTATCTATTTGTCTATCTTTCATTCTATCTATATATCTATGTGTCTAACTATTAATCTATCAATCTGACTATCGATCAATCTGCCAATCTATATATATATATCTCTCTCTCTATATCTATTTGTCTATCTATGTAACTATATAACTATGTAACTATCATACTATCTTTCTTTCAATCAATTTCTCTTTATGTCTATCCATGTATTTATCTATCTATCAACCTTTATATATGTAGATCAGTCTATTTCTATATCTATCTAACTATCTATCTGTCTATATATTTAACTATCTATTTACCTATCTATCTATCTAAATGTAAATATATCTACGTGCCTATATGTCTATATGTATATATGACTATCTATCTATCTATCTCTCTCTCTCTCTACCTATCTATCTATTTGCTTATCCATCTATCTAAGTATCTAAGTCTATATGTCTATCTATCTATTTGTCAATCTGCCTATTTGCCTAATTATCTATGTATCTATCTATATATCTATCTATCTATATATCTTACTATCATCAATATATATCAATATATATATATATATATATATATATATATATATATATCTATCTATCTATCTATTTATATATTTGTCTGTATATCTATCTGTCTATCTACTATGTATCTATGTGTCTATGTGTGTATCAATCTGTCTTTTTATCTATCTATCTGTCATCTATCTATATACTTATGTATAAATCAATATATCAAACATTCTGTATAAATACACACACACACACACACACACACACACACACACATATATATATATATATATATTTGTTTATATGCCTATATATATATATATCTATCTATATTTTTTCTATTAATGTATCTATCTCTATCTATATATATGTCTATCTATCTATCTCTCTTTCTATATATCTATTTATATATTTATACCTAAATATAAACCTACCTAAACTTTTACCTATTTATAAATTTGTGTATCTATCATTCTTGCTATCTGTCTATGTGTCTATCTTTCTATCTTTCTACGTGTCTAAGTATCTATCTATATATCAGTATATCTTTTTATCTATCTTTCTATCTATTTTTTTATCTCTATATCTGTCTATCTTTCTATCTTTCTTTCTATCTGTCTAAGTATCTATCTATCTGTATATCTTTTATCTATCTGGTTATCTATTTGTCTATTTGTCTATCTCTCTATCTATCCATCTGTCAATTTTAATATATGTCAATCTATCTATATATCTATCTATCTAAATGTTAATCTATAAATTTATCAATATGCATATCTTTCTATCTATCTATTTTTCTATCTATCCATCTATCTATATATCTATCTCTCTAGTTCTCTATTAGTCTATTACTATAACTATCTATATATCAATTTGACTATCTATCAATCTATATGTCTATCTATTTATATGCCTATCTATCTAAATGTATATTTGTCTATTTATCTATTTTATATTGGTCTATCTGTATAACTATCTATTTTTCTATCTGCCTATTTCTTTAAATAAATATATGTATATCTATCTATTTATGTAACTATCTAACTATACTTCAATCTAATTAAGTATCTATCTTTGAGTCTATCAATCTATTAGTCAACCTATCTATCAATCTATTAGTCTATAAGTCTATTTATCTATATGTCTATAATTCAACTTGTCTATTAGTTATTAGTCTATAAATTTATCATTCAGAATATCTATTTATCTTTCTATCTATCTATCTAAATTTCTAACAATCAATGTATCATCCTATCTATTTGTTTATCATTTATCTGTCTATCTGTGTACATGTTGATCTATCTATTAGACTATTATTCTATTTACATATCTATTAATCTATATAAATATCTTTTGTATAAATGTCTATATGTGTATCAATCTATCTATGTAACTGTCGATTTGTCTATCTTTATATCTATCTATCTATCTGCCTATCTGTCTAACTATCTAATTGTCTTTCTACTCATTAGTGTATCATTCAATCTATATATCTATAAAGCTATATATCAATTTATCTATCTCTATATCTATCAATCTATTAGTCTATCTATCTATCAATCTGTCTGTCTATCTATTTGTTTGTCTATCTATCTTTCTATTTGTCTATATCTCTATCTAAATATGTGTCTATCTATCTATCTATATAGCTTTCTATTGGTCTATCTATATATCAAACTATTTATCTAACTATTTATATGTTAATCTATCTATCAGTCTATCTATCTATCTATCTATCTGTCTGTCTATCTTTCTATTTGTATATCAGTATATCTCTCTATTTTCTTATCTATCACTCTTTCTATCTCTTTATTTTTCTATCTATCTTTTTTTCTATCTATTAATCTACCTATTTGTCAAACTATTCTTATGCTTGTCTATTTATCTTTGTATCTAATTATCAGTTTATTTTCCAATGTGTCTATGTGTCTATTTATATATTTGACTACGTGTCTATGTATCTATATCTATCTATCTCTCTAGTTATTTATATATCTATCTATTTATCTATTTATCTATCTATCTATCTTTATATCTATCTATCTAACAATCTGTATATCTGCCTATAAGTATATTTGTAAAATTGGATATCTAACTATCTCCCTATATGTCTATTTAGATATTTGTCTGTCTATCTATCTATCTATCTATCTTTTTATCTATCTATATATCTATCTACTAACTGATTATCTATATATTTATCTATCAATATATATCTAGCTCTATCTATCTATCTTTTTATTTGTCTATATATCTGTCTATGTATATATTTTTCTATCAATATATTTGTATATTTATCTATCATTCTATTTGTCTATATGCCTTTTTTTCTATTTATCTATATATCTATTTATGTATATGTATATCTATTTATCTATCAATCTTTCTATCTGCCTATTTGCTATCAATCTATCTTTCTATTTTTTGATGTGTCTATCTGTCTTATTGACTATGTGTCTATATGTCTATCTGACAATCTATATATATGTTTATCTATCTATATGTCCATTTGTGTAAATGTTTATTTGTCTATTTGTCTGTCTCTCTATCTTTCTATCTATCTATTTGTCTATCTTTCTACCTTTTTATATATCTATCGATCTATTTATTTATTTATTTATCTATCTACTATATATTTCTATCTATCTATCTATCTATTTGTTATATATCTATCAGTCTATCTATCTATCAATCTCTCTGTCTATCTATTTGTTTGTCTATCTATCTTTCTATTTGTCTATATCTCTATCTAAATATGTGTCTATCTATCTATCTATATAGCTTTCTATTGGTCTATCTATATATCAAACTATTTATCTAACTATTTATATGTCAATCTATCTGTCAGTCTATCAGTCTATCTGTAGATCTATCTATCTATCTATATGTCTGTCTGTCTATCTTTCTATTTGTATATCAGTATATCTTTCTATTTTCTTATCTATCACTCTTTCTATCTCTTTATATTTCTATCTATCTTTTTGTCTATCTGTCAATCTACATATTTGTCAAACTATTCTTATGCTTGTCTATTTATCTTTGTATCTAACTATCAGTTTATTTTTCAATGTGTCCATGTGTCTATTTGTCTATTTGACTACGTGTTAATGCATCTATATATGTCTATCTCTCTAGCTATTTATATATCTATCTATCTTCTATCTCTATATCCATCTATCTAACTATCTCTATATCTGCCTATAAGTATATTTTTAAAATTGGATATTTAACTATCTCCCTATATGTCTATTTAGATATTTGTCTATCTATCTATTAATCTTTTTATCAATCTATATATCTATCTACTTATTGACTATCTATATATTTATCTATCAATATATATCTAGCTCTATCTATCTATCTTTTTATTTGTCTGTCTATCTGGCTATGAATATATTTTCTTATCAATATATTTGTATATTTATCTATCATTCTATTTGTCTATATGCCTTTTTTTCTATTTATCTATATATCTATTTATGTATATGTATATTTATTTATCTATCAATCTTTCTATCTGTCTATTTGCTATCTATCTATCAATCTATTTTTCGATCTATCTATCTGTCTTATTGACTATGTGTCTATATGTCTGTCTGACAATCTATATATATGTCTATCTATCTATATGTCCATTTGTGTAGATGTCTATTTGTCTATTTGTCTATTTGTCGGTCTCTCTATCTTTCTATCTATTTATTTGTCTATCTATCTACCTTTTTATATGTCTATCGATCTATTTATTTATTTAATTATCTATCTACTATATATTTCTATCTATCTATCTGTCTATTTGTTATATATCTATCAGTCTATCTATCTATCTGTCAGTCTATCTATTTGTTTGTCTATCTATCTTTCTATTTGTCTATATGTCTATCAAAATATGGTTCTATCTATCTATCTATATAGCTTTCTATTTGTCTATCTATATATCAAACTATTTATCTAACTATTTATATGTCAATCTATCTATCAGTCTATCTATCGATCGATCGATCTATCTATTTGTCTATCTTTTATTTGTATATCAGTATATCTCTCTATTTTCTTATCTATCACTCTTTCTATCTCTTTATTTTTCTATCTATCATTTTGTCTATCTGTCAATCTACCTATTTGTCAAACTATTCTTATGCTTGTCTATTTATCTTTGTATCTAATTATCAGTTTATTTTACAATGTGTCTATGTCTCTATTTGTATATTTGACTACGTGTCTATGTATCTATATCTGTCTATCTATATGTATTTCTATATATCTAACTATCATTCTATCTATCTATCTTTTTATCAATCTATCTTTCTATCTCACTATCTATCTATCTCTCTATCAATCTTTCTATCAATCTTTCTATCATATATCTATTAATCTGTCTATCCATCTGTCTTTCTACCTGTCTATATATCTAACTTTCTATTTCTCTATCAATCAATCTATCTGTCTATCTATTTGTCTATCTATCTATCTATTTATCTTTTTGTTTGTCTATTTATATTCTTTCTATCTATCTATGAGTCTTTTCTATCCATCTGTTTGTCTATCTGTCAACTATCAATCTTTCTGTCTATCAATCTATCTAATTGTCTATATATTTGTTTATCTATCTATCTATCTAATTATATATCTTTCTATTTATCTATCTATCTGTCTTTCTATCTATACATCTAACTGACTATCTATCTTTATATCTATCAATCTATGAATCTATCCATTTGTATATCTTTTTTATATGTATCTATCTATATATCTATATATATATATATATATCTATATATATGTCTATCTATATATCTTTCTATTTGTCTATCTATTTGTCGATCTATTTCTCTATCTATCTATCTATTTGTTTGTCTATGTATCAGTCTATCTATTTTTGCTAATCGATCTATCAAATAATATATTGATTTATTTATCTATTTGTTTATATATCTATCTATTTGCCTATTTATCAATCAATCAATCAATCAAACTAAATTTTGTCTATTAATCTATCTATCAATTTGCAAATAAATCTTTCTATCAATTCATTTATCTATCTGTCTATCTATTTGTCAATTTATCTGTCTTTTTATATATCTATCTATTTATCTTACTTTTATCTTTCTATCTATCTATCTTTATGTATATTTATCTATCTTCTAGTTTTTCTATCTGTCTCTCTACCTATCAATCTTTATAGCTATTTATCCATCTCTCAAACTATCTATCTATCAATATTTAAGTTTATCTATCTGTCTATCTATCTATCTAACTATCTATATATCTTTTTTTCTATCTATCTGTTTATCTATTTGTATATCTTTCTGTTATCTATTAGTATATCAATCGTTATATCTATTTTTATATCAATTAGTCTACACACACACACACACACACACACACACACACACACACACATATATATATATATATATATATATCTGTCTATCTTTTTGTCTATCTATCCATCTAGTTCTTTATCTATCTATACACTATAAGAAAATATTTATTTAGCTAGGAAATTATAGCTAGGGATCAATACCTAGCTAAATTGTGAGGGATTAGCTAGGGAATAGCAAGTGATTTATGATTTTTCAATGAAATAAAAATTTGCAACAGATTAGTGACGAAATATTTTCATAAATTTTGCTCAAGAAAAAGTGAAGATTTTAGCTACGAATTTAGCAACGAAATTTTCCTGGCTAATAAAATATGGAATATAACAACAGATTTAGCGACATAATTTTTCTAGCTTATAAAATATGGAATATAGCAACGAATTTAGTGATGGATTTTCATAGCTAAGATAACTTCAAATATTGTGATATTTTTAGCGATGAAATTTCTCTAGATAATAAAATCCCAATTATAGTGACGGATTTAGCGACACAACTTCCCTAGCTAATAAAATCTAGAATATAGCAATGGATTTTGGTGATGGAAATTCACTAGCTAATTACATCCAAATTATAGCAACGGATTTTAGCGATGGAATTTCCCAAACTAATTAAATCCGAAATATAGCGACGGATTTAGCGATGAAATTTTCCTAGTTAATTATAACTGGAATATCACGGCTATTTTAGCGATGAAATTTTCCTAGCTAATTACATCTGTAATATAGCGATGGATTTAGTGACGGAATTTCTATAGTCAATTTTTAATTATTTAATTTTTTTAAATTTATTATTAGTTTTAATATTTTATTTAATTTTGTTTATTTAATATATGTTATTGATCTATAGATGAGCGATCCTTGAAAGATACATTCTCCTTGTAAAATTAAAAAAATGGATATTACAAATAAATAATTTAAAATATATAAAAATAAAAAAAATTATATTAATAAGTACTAAAATATCTATTTTTATGATGTATAAATTTTTAATAAAATTATACAAAATATTTTTTTAAAATGGTTAATTAAGAAACTTAAAATGTTGTATTAAAGTAACATTAAATAAATAATTCTATAAGTATAATAATTTTTATGATATTTTAAAAATTAAATTAACATACTATAAAATTTCTTTTGATATAAATGTAAAATAATTCATTTTATGATTATATAGAAAATATTTTCAAAAATATCTTAATTGATGAATAAACTAGTAAATATTAATATTATTATAATTATAAAAAAATATGACTATAGGAAACTTTTAAAAAAATAATTTATATAAAATTTTAAAATCTTGAAATATAATAAAAATTAACAATTTTTTTCATTAAATTTATAAGAAAATAAATTACTATTTAAAAATTAAAACATAGATGCTTGCCCCTACTAAAATTTAAGTAACTATTAGCTTTTAACATTCAATTAAAATTTAATATCTGACAGACATCCAGGTATATAAAAAAGTATTAATCTTTATTAAAATAAAATTAAAATTAAAATTTAATGAAAAAATTGGTCTATATGCATCATCTTCATTAAACAAAATTAAAATTTTAATGACAGACATCCAGGGATTTGTGTTATATCTGACAGACATCCAAGTATTATAGCAGCTATGAGTGATCATCATCTTCAATGGGATGCACCATATGTCTATCACAAAATCTATATGCATCATCTTGCAATTAATTTTATGACCAGCTTCAAAGATAAACTCTTAAAAGAAATTGGTCTGCAAAGTAGATATTACGACAACAACATGAAAGATGAATAGTCATATGGCTACAATTGGGAGAATTAATTTTAAAGCATGACAATGGTTAGAGGTGATCCCTCTTCCATTATGGGTACTTACACATGATGGAGGTCGAAAATATGGAATAATGACAACCAATATGTCAAAGGTATTTAATAGTGAACATAAAGGGGCTCATAGCTTACTAATCACTATATTAGTTCAGTTAATATTTTCTTGCCTTAATAGTTACTTTGTTGCAAGAAGCGAACAAGGTGCTGATAGATTGGCATCAGATGAGTAGTTCACACCATATGTTGATACTCAGATTCAAGGTCATGTGGTTAAGGTTGAATCAATAGAAATTGTTTTTTACGATTAAATATAGGGCATATTTTCATGTAAGGTCCAAGAGACCTCAACATAAATGACAAGAAATGCACATGTGGTAAGACACTGATATATGGATTTCCATGTAGCCATATCATAGCAACATGTCAGCATCAATGTGTTGATTTCCAGTTATTTCTTCAAGACTACTACAATACGTAGTCTTACTATAACACTTGGGCAATCTTGTTTTATCCCATATTCAAAGAAGATGAATGACTTTTTTATGATGGTCCAATAATTATAGCTCCTAGGCCAATGAAATGACACAGTCAATGACTATCCTAAATCAAACTGTTTGCATAATGAAATGGACATTAGGGAGGAGAAAACTAAGATAAAATGTAGGTTGTACAAACAAGAGGGTCACAATCATCGGTCTTGTAAGAATATAAATCAAGTTTCATTGTTTATTTGTAAATGAGGCCTCACTTTTTTATTGTTTTTCTGTATAAACTTATGTACTACCATTAATTTCTTGTAAATGAGGCCCTGAATATTTTGTTGTTGTCTTGTATCAGACTTATTCTATTGAATGAAACATTCTTATTCTATGTGTGTATTATAAATTATCATTGTGATTGATATTGATAACCATGTTTGACAATTATTCTAGATTTGTTATATCTTATATATATGGCTAGGGGGTTTCATGATGTGAATCTGTCGGATACATCTATCTTGGTATTGCAAGATAGACACTGATCACACTTAGTAGATACAGAGTAGGTACATAATTTATTAATTAGCAATTACTATTAGTAGTTTTAACATATAATTTATACATAATCACTTTTAAATTTGGTTGTTTCATTGCTTATAGCTTCATGAGATCCTCTGCCCTCGACAACAGATGAGAGCCTTCATGACTAAGTAGAGGATGGATATTTGGATTCGGCCATACATGATTAGGGATGGATTTTATGATATATATCGTTTGGGCCACATTGTGATCGATTGGCCACTTATCACCTCACTCATCGAGAGATGGTGGTCCGAGATACACATATTTCATGTGTTAGTAGGGGAGATGATTATTATCTTAAAGGATGTCGCCAGCCTCCTTGGCCTTCGTATCCATGACCCAGTAGTCACTGCACATATGTGTTCGATGTAGCGGTGTTGTGCATGGAGTTGCTCGGTGTAATCCCATCCATCGATGCTATAAGAGGAGCTACTATCTCTTTGTGGTGGTTATGTAACTAGTTATACACCCAACCACCTATTGCAGATGAGGTCACATTAGAGCATTGTGCATGTGGGTTAATCTTTGTGCTTATTGGATCGTTCTTGTTTGTGGACAAGAAGGGTGTGCATGTTCTCAAGTTATTTCTCTCACTACTTTGAGATATTATGGATACTATGATATATAGTTGGGGTGGTGTAGTACTAGCACATACATACCGTGAGTTATGCCGAGCTAGCTTAAATCATAGCCATGGTATTAGCAGTTGTATTACACTCATACAGATTTGTAATAAATGAGAATGTGTGTTGTTATGTATGGATGATTTATCATATTTTTCTTAACGCAATATAAAAATTACAATATTATAATCCACTCTCTCATTATTTTGTATTCAGCTATGGACTTGGGAGAGACTTCACGTCAGGCGACCCAATTTTGGGCAACCACACGAAGATATAGCACCACCACCCGCTCATGCCTTACATGATGCTGATGTCGATTTAAGGAATGGTGACCAACCTGAGGCTATTCACAATGGATTACCAGCTCAATCTCTGGAAAAGCCAAAGGTAGAGCTAGCTCTTTCACTAGGGTGTAGATGAAGAGTACCTTTCACATGGGTAAATAACCCATCGAGTGTACTCCTCCTAAACCGAGATTAGCTAGATGCACAGACTCGTGATCAGGTAATGTTTATGTAAAATTATATGGTTCTATATTAATTATATTCATATTATTGTAAAATTTATTGATATTATATGTTCACGTGTAGGTGTCATGGAAACCATATGTGGGACAGTTACTTGATCAGCTCTCATATATCTGCATAGCTGATCAGGAGATCTAGCAGATGATGTCACAGCTTATTTGATTCAAGATTGTTGAGTGGCATCATCTAGATAAAGTCTTTCACCAGTTTGGGATGTTTCAAAAGATACCTCCAGCTTGCTCATATGAGCAACAGTTGCATGCAATGGATACACGTGGATGATATCAATGCAATTGGGCAATGTATCATGCAACTTAGATAGAATTATAGGAGACACGAGTGGCTAGGATTATTACATAACCCCCTATGATAGGTTTAATGGACTTTAATTATCCTTATATGTAGTGGTATCATCGTATTACACAATGTTTTATGACACCATTACTTCATAGGGATGATATGGGGTTCCATACTACAGCCGGTAGTATGGATCTTTTGGTAAGTTAGAGTCATGTGTTTCTAAAATATTTTACCTAATTTTTAATAATTAGATTATGTAATTATAATTATTTCTTTGGTTCACCCAGATTGCCACTATGGTTGACATAGCCATTCGCTCTCGTGTTGATACCCTTGGTGCTTTATGCGACATACATCATATTGCCCCATATTGTTGTATATCTCTTATATGTCTAGTTCTATTATAGTAACATTTTGATAATATACCTTAACAATAGGATCATTCCAATATGTGCAAAGAGTTTCCCAATTATCTTGAGTCAAATTCTCAAAGTTTGGCTTGTTTGCTTTTGCATCCTCAACCAAATCAAACTTATTAAAATGCTTATGCAAAGTATACCGTGCATTCTAAGATCAGTGTTTCAAAATTTGTTGAATCTTACCAATTATGCCATCATCTTCTCCATCAACAATATCTAATTGCATCTGTAATTTTTTTTAAGAACAGTGATAAATATAGATAAGAAACATGTAAAGTAAATTAAATTGGTAAACTATGATAAAACAGATTGGAAGTGAAATTCCAAGGTTTACATACTGTTACTTATTTTAAAAAAGAAAGAAAGAGAGTCATTGCAATAAAAACCACACTAAGATTGTAAAAAATAAAATAAAACACTACTGCAACAATAGGCTGAAGCCACGAAAAATACCACACAGTTGGTTGTCCTTAACTTACTGCTTCTTTACTTTTATGAAATCAATTTGATAATTCTAAACTTCAACTTAATTGCATAGTAATACATAACTAATTCCTTTACGCTATTCAACATCTCCTATGGATTTCTACATAGCCAACTTCACAATAAATCAATGTCTAAAAAACAAGTGGGAAGGTGACCTTGAGAAAAAGAAATTGAATATCAAGTAGCTATACTAAATCACAATGAAATTGATAAGTCATTGTTATAAATATAACATGAGTTACTAGATATTTTAGAATTCCAATGCATTTGGTGCAATTTAAAAAATAATAACTACTTTGCTTTTAGAAGTAGAAAAGGTGAATATGTCATCATTCTAATACCCTGATCCTTTTTAATGACTTTACAAGGGTCAAGAAATACTTGATTATCAATGTCAATGATTAAAGTTTGAGAGCATATACTTCACATTATGATAACATTTTTTTTTGCTTAACACAAACATCTATGAATAAGGACAGAAGGTGAAAAAGGCAGCCATGGAAGTATTCCAATAGCAAGGAAAATACGAAGAACCCTTAAGTATCAAGACTAATTGTAAACCTAGTGGGGAGCAATGGGAGATCAAAAGCAACTAAAATGCCACACAAAGAGAAGGGTATGGATTATTGTATATAAAAGGATAGATTTTTCGCATCTTCAGTTTGTCCTGACACTTATATTGTCATAAAATTTGTGGAGCAATTATGCAAATGAAGCTACAAACAAACAAGACTATATAGTTCATTCTCATATATGATATATCAGCTTCAATAAACTTTACCTTGACAAATCAAACATTTGATTGAAGAAAATTGCGTGGCATTTGGATAGAAAAAATTACTACAGGCATATCAGTAAACACAATGTTATTTAGATGCTTCCAAGTGTGAGTTTTTAGGGAGCAAAGAAGATGAAGAACTACTTTAGATGTCAATAATTTTATAATCAATAAGGAATGCACAACCTACATAATAATGGTATACCTCCTTCTAGCAGCACAATTGGAACCTTTGGATTTCTAAATGATGTTAGTTGCAAATATAGAGATATATTTTTACTTACTTCCAAATGATCCATTGCAAGATTAATATCATCATCATCATCCATATCACACCATTTTGTTGGCACGGGTATGCACTCCCTAGATATGAATCCCAACTGATTTGAAAGCTTTGCCGATTGAACTCTATTAATTGGCCTTCCTTTTTCTACATCAATAGTAATTTTCAGCTTCTTGCCTATTGCTTTGTTCATTTTTCTCAATCCTTTGCTTCGAGTGCGACCTCGTTTTGGCTACAGTTTCGGTTGAAGCTATACAATAAATTTAATGGATAGGTCAGTTTTGTTATCAATGATCTATGCAGACAAAAAATAATACAGCTTGATAAATTAAATGAATAAATCACTTCTTACATGCACTACTACTTTGATTAGGTTGATTGGACTCTGTTTGAAGTTCTAAATTAGATGGCCTAATTAGAGGAGTTGGCAGAGCTAACTCAAGTGATTCAGCTGATGTAATATTACTAACAAAAGATAAATTGCAACTTGTGGATACATTTGAAGGAGTACTACTTGTTCCAGTAGCATACTTCTTGCGATGACGTAGCACTGAAACCATTTTTCTGTCAACACATATTACAGTCAAACAAAAAAATGAGGCTTAACTATTTTCGGCATATTAAAGCATAACTACAACTTTATGAAGGAAATACCATAAAGCACGTACAAATTAAATTACATGAAATGGAAAGATTATTAATACCCAACATCCATATCTTCATCACTAATAAATACAGCTTCTTCTTCTTCCCTATAATGCTCTTCTAAGATGTCTTCTTCCTCCTAATTAACAAATTCAGTTCTTATATTGTTCTCAATTAAATTATTGTCTAAAATTTCAGGATCCATATCATCTCTTAACAATAAATCCATATCTTGAACCCCAACATAATGAACATTCACTTGCTCTTGTAATTCATCTTGATACACTTCATCATTGGAAATATCCATGGAATCATTTTGCATTTCCGGAACATCAAATAAATGTCTATGCTGAAACTTTTTCACAACTCGTCAATTCTTTCCAACTTTGTGTCATTGACATAAAAAATCTATTTGGCTTGGCAAGCGAGTACATATGAATCATTTTCATACCAAGTGCGACTAACATTGATGCTAATAATATGGCCATCTATATGTATTCTAGATTTTCTACTAATGAGATCAAACCACTCACATTTGAAAAGCACAACCTGTCTTTGTGTTAAATAATCTAACTCAAAATTATCAGTTACGACTCCATAAAAATCAATAACATTATCACCATGATTCCCCTCAACCATCAACTCACTATTTTGGGTCTTACGTCAACTATCACGATCCTTGGTATGCAACCTTATGCCATTGACAATACAAGTTTTATATTTCTTAACTTCAACATCTGGTCCACATGCTAAAGCATATAATGCTTCTGTAGCTTCTGGTGAATGATTATTGTATAAATGCATCATCTACCAAAATAAAAAAATAAAAGTCAGAGGCAGATATTTGTATAAGCTGAATCTATATCTATATTATTGTATATAAACATAAATATATGGTTTGTAGTGTTTTCAAATTTCTTACTTTTTTCTTAAACCATAAAGGAAACCCAACTTTGTGTCTATCTTCTACTTCAATGGATTGTCTTGCACAAGTTGTTCCATGTGTGCTCTAAAAATAACATTGTCTTTATTTATATATTGAAAAACACTACAAGTAATCAATAGAAATGTCAATTAACACTTACTCCATATATGGTTCTACTTTAGCACAGTTACTTAGAATATACCGATGAGCTCTTTCCAAATCCTCTTTCAGGTCAACATATTTAGCCGCTCCAACAAGTCTAAGTTTCTGGGAGAAAAAAGACAATCCACCATCCTCTACTATATCATTATTCCTTTCTTCTCTATTAAATTGAGTTTCAATTCCATGCAAGTACATTGAACAAAAAGCTAAGCATTCATTTATGATATAACTCTCATCAATTGAGCCCTCAGGATGAGCCTTGTTTCGAACATTATGCTTATGATCACCTAACTCTCTACAAAAACATATTCAAAGTTAAAATCTATAAATTATTCTAAGTAATTAAAAAGAACACACTTTGTAAAGTAAATCATAGCGTTCAGTGTGAAACATCCATCTATTATGAACTGGACCACCAAGCAGCATCTCATTTGGCAAATGGATTGCCAAATGCACCATTATGTCAAAGAAAGCTGGTGGAAAGACCATTTCCAACTTGCAAATAATTACAACTATGTCAGACTTCATTTTTTCTATTTCTTCTACTTTTAATGTCTTACAACAAAGTTGTTTGAAAAAATATCCCAACTCTGTCAATGCATCTGGCACCTCCTTCTTTAGGTTTCCATGAATCCCAATAGGGAGTAATCATTTCAAAAGAACATGGCAATCATGACTCTTCAACCCTGATATCTTGCCATCATTTACCAATGCACACCTTGAGATGTTTGAAGCATACCCATCCGAAAACTTCACAGATTTTAAGAATTCACAAAACCCTTGCCCCTCAGCCTTAGATAAAGTATAACATGCTGCTGGGATTATATATTTTTCATCACTTCTATTTATCAAATGCAACTCCATTCTTATATTCATGTCTTCCAAATCTTGCCTTGCTTTGAATGTATCCTTTGTTTTATCCTCGATATTCAATAATGTTCCCAAAATGCTATCACAAATATTTTTTTAATATGCATTACATCTAAGTTATGCCTCAATTTTAATATATGCCAATAAGGCAAATAAAAAAATGCTTTTTTTGTTCCAATTCAACTGATTGGGGGAAGGTTTTCTTTTTTTGCTACTAGGATGCTTTCCAAACTTTACATTATTCAAATTTTCTAGTTGACGCAAAATATCATCACCAGATAGCTCTATTGGTGCTACTCCATGTTCTGTCTTACCATTAAATTTCTTACTTTTTTGCCAACTATGATTTGAAGGTAAAAAGCAGCGATGTCCCATATAACAAATTTTGCTCCTTAATCCAAGGGAACATATATCTTTATTACAAGTAGGACAAGCCATGTATCCTTTCGTTGACCAACCTGACATCATGCCATAAGCTGGAAAATCATCTATGGTCCATAAAATAGCCGCTCACATTTGAAAATTTTCACCCTTTGATGCATCATATGTCTCCACACCAATTTCCCATAACTTTTTTAACTCATTCATTAAAGGCTGCAGGTATACATCAATGTCCTTTCCAGGTGAAATAGGTCCTGGAATAAGCAATGACATTATAGAGAATTCCTTTTTCATACATTTCCATGGAGGGAAGTTATAGGGGTAAATAATTACAGGCCACATACTATAAGAATTACTCATATTCCCAAATGGATTAAAACCATCAATTGCAAGGCCAAGCCGAACATTGCGATATTCTTGGAAAAACAATGGAAATTCCTTATCAAAATCATTCCATGATTTACAATCAGCGGGATGCCTTAAGATTTTTTCATCATTAACTCTCTTATCCTTATGCCATCTCATATCTGCAGTAGTTTTACTAGATAAAAATAGGCTTTGATGCCTGTACTTTACAGGAAAATTTCACAATATCTTGTGTGGGATCTTCTTACCTTTACCATCATCAATTTTCCATCTAGAAGTACCACATGTAGGGCATTGTTCACATTGCTCAAACTCTTTCCAAAATAGTGCACAATCATACTTGCAAACATGAATAGATATATACACCAATCCCAAATCATTTAACATCTTTCGAGCCTCATAGTGCGATTTTGGGAGAGTCCCACCATTAGGTAACACTTGTTAAAGAAAATCAAGCAACATGTCAAAAGACTTATTGATCCATTTGTTATATACTTTTAAGTGAAGTAATTTAACTATGAAAGACAATTTAGAGAATTTTGAACAGCCCGAATATAATTCTTGTTGAGCTTCCTTCAGCAATTCATCAAAACTTTTCTTCTGTGTAGTTCTTGTGACATCATCTTCAATCAATTCATCTAATATTTCTTGGATCTCATCATCTTTTATCTCATCATTTGGTGGAACTCCATCATCAACAACCTCTGATTGAATATTAGAATGATCCTTTGCTCTCACATTATAATTAGATTTTTCCGCATGAAATATCCACCGAGTGCAAAATCCATCAATGCCCTTGATTAAAAGATGATCAAAAACTACATCTTGACTCCAAACATATGAATTCAAACAATCTATGCATGGAAATCTAACTCTACATTTTGCACTGAGATTATCTTTCACAAATTTCATAAAAGTCTAAACTCCTTCCACATATCTAGGCGACCATTTTTTTTCTGTCATCCAAGTTTTATCCATGTTTCTGTTGTGTAATAGAAAGGAAAAAAAAGTTTTTGAGTGATAAATCATAATTAAGACAAATATTCATATTCTTTTCTACTTATAAAATGTACATAAAGGAGTGCTGCTATAAACTAAAATGTCATGCATATAATGAAAAAAATAAAATTAGAGCTAAAAAATGAAACATAGCAAAATAAAAAATAAAAAAACTATAAATTTTATAAAGTAAACATTCAGTACCTGATCCCGAGATGGATGGCTGTCTCAATATTACCAGCTAATTAATCACCTTCAGCACTACCTCTGCAACCAACATTCAACAAAATAAATAAATAAGTAAAAGACAGTATACGAGCTCTTGACTGAATGATTTTTTATTGTTTATTACTAAACAAATGGTTAAGCTCAACCTCTTTTAAGTTATATTTGGGATAGTTAGCAATGTAAGATCTTTTTTATTGTGTTACAAAGTTCATGGTTATTTTATCACAAATATCATATTGAGATATGACTATTTGATAAAGAAATAAAAGCAAATAAAAAAACCAAAAATTGATAAGGAACATACAGAAATATGAAATTTATTTGCTTTCAATCCAAAATTAAGAAGAAACATAACTTATTTAAACAAAAGAATAAAGAGTTAATATTGATCATGATGAAAAATGTAAATTCTATTTATAATTTTTGAGTGTTATATAAAACCATTTTTAAATGGATTATGAAATAAACTATCCACATTTTACTGGCCATGAAAATCTAATATTTCAATCAAAACAATCCAAAAAAAATGCACAACATAGAATTAAAGTTTAACAAAAAAAGAAAATTCCTCCATTTTTATTCCATGAAAAATCACAGCAACATATTGTCACTTATTTATTAGAGCAATCGCACTAATTTTCTCTCAAACAAGAGATATTATCAAACAATGAATAAAAAAAAACAAAGAAAGAAAGACAGAGTAATCGCACAAATTTTGTGAAAGTCTGAAATTCTGAAATGATAGTATTGGTGTACATACTGTCACATAAGGATTTAAAGTAAATTAGTAATGAAAAATCCGTGAAGATACAACCCAGAAATTCCCACCAAAAAACACCGTACATTCTGGAACAATTACAAAACAAAACAAAACCCTAACACCGAACAAAGCATAGAAAAATTGAAACAAAGAGCAAATCAAGGTATATAGAGAGACGGAGAGGGAGAAATATTGACACATGAGGAGAGAGAAACTAGGGTTTTTGTTCAGACGCGATAGGAGATCAGTGTGGCCTGCGCTTACTGAGGGCTCTAAGTCTCGGAGAAAGATTTTCGAAATTTTTCTTGCGGAGGGCTCTATTTCTCTTTATTTTTAATAATTATTTCATTGCCTATATATTTATTTTATTTTAAGAGCAATAGATTGCTCTTATTAAAAAAATACATGTTTGATAACTAAAAATAAAATTATATATTTTTATTTTAAAAAATAATAAATAAGAGAAGTATATGGTTTTCAATTATAATACAATAACTATATTTTTAACTGTCTAATCTTATTTTCTCTTAGTTGTTTTAAAATATATATAATTATGTATATATATAAAAATTTAACAATGTACTAATATTAATAAAAATTTATTTAAAAAATGTATCTAACCTTCTTCAATGTTTTTCCCATGTTACTTATAATTATAGTTTGAATTTACAATCTCAATAATGGACAATAAATAAATATTGGACCTGGTATGCGGGAGGCTTCGAAGGCTGGAAGCTCTGTGGAGTGCTTGATAGAGGAGGTCGACAAGCTTCGGATAGACCTGGAGGGGCAGGACGGTTTGGCTAGACGGAGGGGCGAGGTGATAATAGAGCTCAAAGATGAGGCCTACTGCCATTGGGCCTCTGGGTGGCTTGCCTTCCAGTGCAGATGGTATGAGGAGTTTTGATATTTCTAACATAGTAAACAAAAAAATGTTGTTTGTTTTGTCTAGAATGAGGTTTATTTACAAGTTCAATTTTTATCATTTATGACAAGATTTCGTCCATAATAAGTTAGTAATTCTACTAAGACATTTACAAATTGTCCCTAATGATTTTGGCCTCTGGGGACGAAAATATTGAAATACAAATTGTCCTACAAAATTAAGTAACTTTAAATACAAAATAATTCTTCTACAAAGAGTTAAAAACATCCCAACATATTTTCCCTCAGGTGGCACGCTCCTAAAATTTGAAGCGGGAGGCAAAAAAATATGGTGCTTCATTTTTGTAGACAAATCTTAAGTTTCGTCCACAATTATGTATATTTGTGGACGAGATCATTTTGTACCCAAAAATTAGGTACCTAATTTTATAATTTGTTGTAGTGACATTATCATAGAGATGCAAAGTCTGATCTACGAAATAGGCGACAAGGCTGGAAGAGTATGGCTCATGGGAATTGTCACATTGCAAACTTACATTAAGTGTAAAGCATGCTTTCTCTCTCTGGAGACTATTTGGGAACAGTATCCAGTCACTGTTCCAATTAGAAGCCTAAATCTTAGCCTCAATCTCAATGGGGAAAACACTTATTTTTTTTTCTCTCAGATTACTTTAGTGTGATATATCAGTCACTTATGATATCCATCAATGACTCAAATACACACCCACAAAGACACACACAAACACACACACACACACACACACACACACACTTATTCATAGGTACCATCATGTCAACTATTGTATATATGTGTGCATAAACACTTCATATCTCAATAGTCATGCATTTGACTAAGTTTTAAAAAAGAAGAAAAATGGGTGTAAGAGCAAAATATCTACATGTGGGTGTGGCTTTGGCTGACAAAAGATTGAATCTGGATTACTTACAAAAAGCACAACATACAGTCCCAATTGCTCCATTAAAATAACCAAAGAAACATAATTTTAAAACCATGAGTTCATTTCTGCAGGTTCTACTTGCTCAAGTTTTCCATCATGGCTCTAGTTGTATAAAGAAGAAAAGTGGGGTGATGATAAGATGCCTATTTGTTTTATTAAATATGAAATATGGTCTTGTCATACTAGAATGTATCTAAATGCTCTTCTTCTTATAAATGATTTGTTTTTTTTCTTTGATCATGATTTAGAGTGATCTTGTCAACTTCAACAAATCAAGGGATGCTTGCCACAAGTGGCTTCTCCATTTCAATCTAAAGAAAACCAACAAGTTAAATTCATCTTCTTCATCTTCCATTTCTACATCATCTCTTGATCAAACCACCAACTTAACTTGCCCACTCACTTTGAAATCTATTTGGCCAATATGTAATTTTGAAAGCATAAATGAATCCAAATTGGAACTCGTGTCAAACCCAAATTCAATACTGAATTCGACATCATCAAGTGAGGTAGACATTGATGAAGGTCTTCATTTTTAAAATTCAATAGCATGGCAATGGCCATCGTTCACAATGATGGCTATCGCCATGCCATTTCTAGAAGCACTAGTTTGGTAATATTTTTTAAACAAGCTTCATATTTTGGAATTTTTATTTAAAACATATTATTTCTATACAAAATTCTTTTTTAACTTTCTTAAAATTAACAATGAACTGATGCATGAAGCTAGGCAACACAGAAGAATATTATGATGGGAAATTCACTGAAAATCTTCGTGAAATCTTGATTCGGTAATTTAAAAATAACTTCAAGATTATCTAGTTGTGTGAAATTTCTAGAAAATGGTAGTTGGTGTTGCATGTGCTAGTCTATCTATTTATCAGTGGCATTGTTGTGTTATTTATTAGTTTGTAAATGTAGTATGTTATGCTCCATCTGTAGGTATAACAATATTCTCTATCTGGTTATAGTACTATAGGACAAAGAACTAGAATATGCTAATCATGCCTGAAAGACATATAAGTGTGTTTTTAAGCAATAGATTATTTCATTCTATTTTCTTTGATGGTATGTGTATTTGCATGAACATGCATGTGTCAGTGTTTACCCACACACATAGGCACATACATGCATGCAACTAATCACAAGGTTTAAAAAAAGTACTGATTGAAGAGCAGCTAGATACAAAAATGGCAATGGTAGATAAAAGGAAGGAATTGGCAGTGGAAAGGAAATGCAGACTAGAACTAAATGAAGTAATGCAGATGGCCATGGAGGGACATGCTATGGTGCTAGTGTAGTATTTAGATATTGATGAGTTGGGAGAGAGAAAGCAATGTCAATTTCACGGATAGATTATAGTTTATTCACTATCATTAGATATATTGATGAAGAATAAGATGTAATCATGTTTTGTTATGTTTCTATTTTAACAATGTAATATATTATATAATAATATTTTATTAACTAATTTTGTTTTTTGCTAATTATTAAAAATGGTTTATAGTTTATGTTTTTTTTTATCTAATATAAAAATTTTAAAAATGTTATTAAATTTTATATAAAAAATTAAAAATGGGAAATTAATTTTGAAATGAAATAGCTAGAGGTTTTTTCCCAGCTTATTTAGCTAGGGAAAATTTTGTCGCTAATTTAGCTAGGGAATTTTCCCTCTAGTTTTGGTAAAGAATATATTTACTCGTTAATTTTTGTGACAAGAACTTTAGATTGGGAAAGGTTTTATCATTAATCCATCATTATATCCATTTTAGCGACGAAAAAACCCCATTTAGCTAGAGAATCTCCCTAGTTATTTGGGATTTTTTTGTAGTGCTCTCTACTTATCAGTAAATCTATCAATCTATCTATTTGTCTATCTATCTATCTATTAAACATTCTATATATCTATCAATCTATCTATCTATCTAGCATTTTATCTATCTTTCTATCTATCTATGTGACAATCTATCTGGTTATCTATCTCTCTATCTATCTGTCTTTCTATTGGTCAATCTATCTTTTATTCTATCAATCAATCAATCAATCTGTCTGTCTATCTATCTGTCTATCTATCTATCTATCTTTCTATATATCTATCTATTTATTATCTATCTGTTTATCTATTTATCTATCTAATAGTATATATATATATGTGTGTGTGTGTGTGTGTGTGTGTGTCTAAGAATATGTCTATTTATCTATATGTATATTTAAATATCAATCTATATTTCTAAATCATGAAATAGATAGACAGATTGATTTATGTTTATTATTTGTTAATCAATATATATATGTCTATCTTAGCAACGGATAGACATTGATGTTTTCCATAACTAAAATACGATAACTAGATACATAGAAAGATATATTTACTGTATAACTATAAATGTTTAAATATTTATCGATATTTAAACATGTAGAATTCACATGATTACCTCTTTAATTATTTTAGTAGATAGATATGTATAGAATATCGTCTGCACAAATATCTATCACCAGTATATATTGACAAATATCTATTTATATGCATATATATATTTAATCATATTTTGTGCAGATGAAACAAAAACTATTCTGTAGTTAAATAAATTCTGTAAACATATAGTTCTCATCTATTTAAGAATTTGTCAAGTATTTAAAAATTCAATATACATATTTATACAATATGTTAATTTTTTATTGCTTGAGGTACTAAATATCCCAGCTTGACTATCTATATGAAATAACAAAATATGAATCTGACAAATATATATATTGAATTTGTTAGATTCATATACAAATTGCTACACATTTTGATAATCATATAGTTAGACAAATTGATAGGCAGATTGATACTCAAATAGATAAATATATAGATAGAAAGATCGATTGACAGATAGACAAATATATTGATCATAAATACATAGACATATAGATTGATAGATAGATAAATATATATATATATATATTAATATATAAAAATTAATATATATTAATTGATATGTAGATTATTAGATGGATATATAGAAAGATAGATATACACATAGATATTTTGATATAGAAATTAATATATAGACAGACATATAGATAGGCATATAGATAAATAAATAGATTGATAGATTATTAGATAGATATACTGATAGATAGATATATAGATAGAAAAATAGATAGACAATTAGATAGACAGATAGATAAATAGATAGATAGATAGATATATAAATAAATTAATAAATAGGTAGCTAGATAGATAAATAGATAGATATATCAAAAGACAAATACATAAATAGATACAAAGATTAAAAGATAAATAGATAGATAGATAGATAGACTAATAGATAGAAAGATAGATACACATATTGATACAAAGATTGACTAATAGATACACATATAGATAGAAAGATTAATATACACATAGATAGATAGTTAGAAAGATTTATATACAGATAGATAGTTAGATAGATAGTTAGACAAATTGATAGAAAGATTGATACACAGATAGATAGATAAATAAATACATAGATTGATAAATAGATTGATAGACATATAAATAGATAGGTAGATATATTAATAGACATATAGATAGATAGTTAGTCAGACAAATAGTCAGTTAGATAGACATTTTAGTAGATAGATAGTAAAGTAGAAAGATAAAAATCTAGACAGATCAACAGACAGATGGGTAGATAGATAGTCGGACTAATAGATTGATAGATAGATAGATAAACAAATAGAATAAAAGATAGAAAAATACAGAGATAGATAGATAGTTTTATAGATATATTGATGGACAGATAGATTGATAAATATATTGATAAATAAACAGATATATAGACATTTAGATAGACAGATAGATAAACTTATAACTAGACAGATAGATAGACATATAGTTATATATATAGATAGATAGATAGATCGATAGATAATATATAGATAGATAGAGAGATAGACATATAGATAAACAAATAAAATAGATATATAGACAAATTAATCGATAGATTGATAGTAACATTGATAGACATATAGATAGAAAGATTGATATAAAGATTGGTAGATAGATAGATTGATTAATGTTAGAAATATAGATTGATATTTAGATAGACATATAGATAGATAGATAGATAAATAGACATATCCTTAGACAAATAGATAGATAGATAGATAGATAGATATATATATATATATATATATATATATATATATAAATATAATACTATTAGATAGATAAATAGATAAATAGATAGATAATAAATAGATAGATAGATAGATAGACAGATAGATAGGCAGATAGATAGACTGATAGATACAACGAAAGATAGATAGATAGGGAGACAGATAGATAGTTAGATAGATTGTTACATAGATAGATAGAAAGATAGATAAAATGATAGATTGAAAGATAGATAAAATGATAGATAGAAAGATAGATTGATAGATATATAGAAAGTTTAATAGATAGAAAGATAGACAAATAGATAGATTGATAGATAGATAAATAGATAGATAGATTTACTGATAGGTAGAGAGCACTACAAAAAAATCCCAAATAACTAGGGAAGATTCCCTAGCTAAATGGGGTTTTTCCGTCGCTAAAATGGATATAACGAATGATTAACGGTGAATCCTTTCCCATTCTAATGATCTTGTCACAAAAATTAATGAGTAAATATATTTCGTACAAAAACTAGTGAGGGAAAATTCCCTAGCTAAATTAGCGAGGAAATTTTCCCTAGCTAAATTAGCTAGGGAAAAATCTTTAGCTATTTCATTCCAAGATTAATTTCCCATCTTTAATTTTTTATATAAAATTTAATTACATATTTTAAATTTTTTATGTTAAATTTAATAAAAACATAAACTATAAACCATTTTTAATAATTAACAAAAAATAAAATCAATTTATAAAATATTCTTGTATAATATGTTACATTATTAAAATAGAAACATAACAAAACTTGATTACATCTTATTCTTCATCAATGTATCTAATGATAGTGAATAAAGTATAATCTATCCGTGAAATTGACGTTGCTTTCTCTCTCCTAGCTCATAAATATCTACATACTACACAAGCACCATAGCATGTTCCTCCATGGCCATTTGCATTGCTTCATTTAGTTTAAGTCTGCATTTTTTCTGCACTGCCAACTCCTTCCTTTTATCTACCATTTCCCTTTTTTGTATCTTGTTGCTCTTCAATTAGTACTTTTTTTAACCTTGCGATTGGTTGCATGTATGTATGTGCCTATGTGTGTGTATAAACACTGACACATAGACTTTCATGCAAATACACATACCATCAAAGACAATAGAAGGAAATAATCTAGGGCTTAAAAAACACTATTATATGTCTTTCAGGCATGGTCGGCATCATCTAGTTCTTTGTCCTCTAGTACTCTAAGCAGATAGAGAATATTGGTATACCTGCACGTGGAGCATAACATGTTACATTTACAAACTAATAAAGAACACTACAATGCCACTGTTAAATAGATAGACTAGCCCATGCAACACCAACTACCATTTGATAGAAATTTCATACGACTAGATAATCTTGAGCTTATTTTTAAATTACCAAATCAAGATTTCAGAAAGATTTTCCGTGAACTGCCCATCAAAATATTCTTCTATGTTGCCCAGCTTCATGCATCAGTCCATGGTTAATTTTAAGAAAGTTAAAAGAATTATGTATGGAAATAATATGTTTTAAATAAAAATTTCAAAATATGATGCTTGTTTGAAAAATATTACCAAACAAGTGCTTTTGGAAATAGCATGGCAATTGCCATCATTATGAATGATGGTCATTGCCATGCTATTGAATTTTAAAAATGAAAACCTTTATCAATGTCTGCCGTGCTTGATGATGTAGAATTTAGGTTTGAATTTGGGTTTGACACGAGTTCCAATTTGGATTCATTTATGCTTTCAATATTGCATCTTGGCCAAATAGATTTTCAAGTGTGCGGCCATGTAAGTTGGTGGTTTGATCAAGAGATGATGTAGAAAAGGAAGATGAAGAAGATGAATTTAACTCTTTATTTTTTTTAGATTGAAATGGAGAAGCCACTTATGGTAAGCATCCCTTGATTTGTTGAAGTTGATAGGATCACTCTACATCGTGATTAAAGAAAAAAAAACAAATCTTTTAATAAGAATAAGAGGGCTTAGATACATTCGAGTATGACAAGACCATATTTCATATTTAATAAAACAAATAGGCATCTCATCATCACCCCACTTTTCTTCTTGTTACCACTGGAGACACAATGACAAACTTGAGCAAGTAGAACCTAATAAAATGAACTCATGGTTTTGAAATTGAGTTTCTTTGTTGATTTTAATGGAGCAATTGGGACTGTATGTTGCGCTTTTTGTAAGTAATCCAGATTCAATCTTTTGCCAGCCAAAGCCACTCCCACATGTAGATGTTTTGCTCTTACACCCATTTTTCTTCTTTTTTAAAACTTAGTCAAATGCGTAACTAGTAAGATATGAAGTGTTTATGCACACATATATACAATAGTAGACACGATGGTACCTATGAATAAGTGTGTGGGTGTCTTTGTTTGTGCGTGTCTTTTTGGGTATGTATTTGAGTCATTGATAGATATCATAAGTGACTAATATATCACACTAAAGTAATCTGAGAAAAAAAAATAAAAAAAAATTGTTTTACCTGTTGAGATTGAGGCTAAGATTTAGGCTTCCAACATGTTGGGTAATTACGCTTCCACGGGTAGTCAGAATAAGAAACCGAAAAAAACAAAAACACAGAAAACAAGCAATATATATCCCAATCCAAACAAGCATACACGACAGAATCAAAAATGAGAAATCAACACAGGAAATAACGTGGTTCGCTAGTCGCTCAGTACGACTAGCTACCTCCACCAGAAAATGCTTATGCGTTATAGATTAAAACTAAAACATAATGTATTACAGTATGCAGCATGCAGTAGTCACGAAATCGCGCAGAGAGAAGATAGGGATGATGAACAGTTCAAACGGGTCAAAAATAGCCGCTCGAAAAATAAATTACAAATCATTTTATATGAAAAATAAACATCCGGTTCATTTAACTGCAGTGGGTCGGATCATGGAACAGGCCAGGCTCTACTCCAAAAATTTTGGTCTGCTGACCAGACAGTGGGACCTCCGTTATTGTGATACTACTGCATCCCCGGGCTATTAATATTTTCTTTCCTGCACTTACATGAAAATATTAAAATAGTAAAACATTTTATTATACAAACAGATTATTAAATAAAAACAAATTACATATACAGCAATCTCCACCTTAATTTGTTTTGCATACAGATAGAGAGACACTCTCTATAAATAGTTAGTCCAAAAAAGGACTATATCTGATTTGATATGTTCAGTAAGTCAAGACAATGTCTTACCTTATTTAGAGTAACAGGCTTGGTAAACATGTCAGCTGGATTATCAGAAGTTGCAATCTTTTTTACTTGTTCCCTCTTCTCAGATCGAAGGAAATGATATCGCACATCAATGTGTTTTGTACTCTCGTGGTGAACTTGGTCTTTTGCTAAACAAATAGCACTGAGGTTGTCTCAGAAAACTGTTGCAACCTCTTCATAAAGACCAAGGTCCTTGAGAAAATCTTTCAGCCATATCACTTCCTTCGTAGCTTCAGTCAGAGCCATATACTCTGCTTCAGTAGAAGATAAAGTAACAGAAGATTGCAGTGTGGCTTTTTAGCTAACTACAGAACCACATCCAATAAAGATATAACCAGTCATAGACCGTCTACTATCAACATCTCCTGCATAGTCAGAATGAGAATATTCTGCCAGCAAGAGTTCAGATTAATTACCAAATATCAGACCAACATCAGAAGTTCCCTTAAGATACCTAAGTATCCTTTTAACAGCTTTCTAGTGTTCTTGACCAGGGTTTATCATAAACCTACTCACTGCACTTACTGCATGAGCAATATCAGGTCGGGTGCACACCATAAGATACACGAGGCTCCCGACAGCACTAGAATAAAAAACCTTAGACATTTGTTCCTTGTCAGATTCAGATTGAGGACAACATTATAATGTCAAATGGAGGTTAGAAGCAAATGGTGTGGACAGAGGCTTACAAGAAGCCATTCCAAATCTAGATAGAAGTTTCTGAATATATTGTTTCTGTGAAAGAAACAATTTTCTTTTAATTCTATCTCTGAATATTTCCATACCTAAAATTTGCTTTGCTCCTCCAAAATCTTTCATATCAAATTCAGAAATGAGGAGATCTTTTAGTTCCAAAATATTAGATTTATTTCTGGCAGCATAAAGCATATCATCTACATACAATCGCAAGTAGATATATGACTCATCCTTGTGCCTTTTGAAATAAACACAGCAGTCATGGTCACACCTACTGTATTTATGACCAGTCATGAAATAGTCAAATCTCTTGTACCACTGACGGGAAGACTGCTTAAGTCCATAAAGGGACTTTAGAATCTTGCACACATGGGTTTCCTTGTCTGATACCTCAAAACCCTCAGGTTGGCTCATGAAGATCTCTTCATCGAGATCTCCTTGAAGAAAAGCAGTTTTGACATCTAGTTGCTCAAGTTCAAGATTCTGATGTGCTACTAATGCTAGAAGCACTCTTATTAAGGTATGTCTAACTATAGGAGAGAATATCTTGTTGTAGTCAACACCCTCTTTCTGACTGAACCCTCTTGCAACTAGACGTGCCTTAAACTTTAAACCACCAGCAATTGAGGCATCTTCTTTCTTCTTGAAAATCCATTTGCAAGATACTATTTTTCTTTCCTTTGGTTTAGGTACAATGATCCAGGTACCATTCTTATGAAGAGATTCAATTTCTTCATTCATGGCAACTAACCATGACTCAAATTCAGGATATCTAATAGAATTCCTGAAGGATGATTGTTCAGGAATATCAATCTCTTCGGCAACTTGTAGGGCAAACCCTACAAATTTATCAAAGCCGAATCTCAAAGGAGGACGTACATTCACCCTCCTTTGTCTATCCCTTGCAATACAGTAGGGAATAGACTCTTCAAGTGTAGGTTCAGGTTCAGGTTCAATAACAGATTTAACATCATTTTCATGATTAGCTATCATTTGTCTAGAAACAACATGCATCCTTCCTGGAGCTACAGATTCAGATTTTAGCTCCACCTTAAGTTCAGCTTGAGGAACATTAGGTAACTGAATAGGACTAGGTACTTGTTTCAGAATGACACTCTCATCGAAGGTAACACTCCTAGAGAGTATAACTCTCTTTTCAGATGGTGACTAGATACAGAATCTTTTGACTCCAACACCATAACCAACAAATATTCCCTTGCATGCTCGAGGTTCAAGCTTACCATCATTTACATGATAGTAGGAAATACACCTGAATACCTTCAGATTGGAATAATCTGCAGGTTTACCAGTCCACACTTCAAATGGAATTTTAAAGTTAATTCCACAATGTGGCGATCTGTTTATCAGATGGCATGCTGTATTAACAGCTTCAGCCCAAAACTCTTTGCCTAAGCCTGATTGAGAGAGCATACATCTAGTTCTTTCTAGAAGAGTTTGGTTTATTCTTTCAGCAATACCATTCTACTGAGGAATGTCCCTAACAGTTTTGTGTCTCGCAATACCATTGTCCTTACAGAATTCCTCAAATTCAGACGAACAGAATTCTAGACCATTATCTGTTAGTAACAGTTTAACCTTCTTTTGTGTTTGATTTTCTATTAAGCTAACCCACTGCTTAAACTTTATAAAAGTCTCGGATTTATGTTTTATCATGAATACCCAGGACATCCTGGAGTAATCATCAACTAAACATAAATAAAAATGAGCACCCCCAAGAGATGTGACTTTAGAAGGGCCCCAACAGTTAGCATGGATATAATCCAAAATACTATTTGTGCAGTGTATGGCTTTACCGACCTTAGTTCTATGTTTCTTACCAAAAACACAATGATCACAAAAGTTTAATTTACTGACTCTATGACCAACAAGAAGATTAAGATCAGAGAGAATTTTTATACCTTTCTCTCCCATATGTGCGAGCCGCATATGCCATAGTCTGGTAAGTTCAGCTTTGTCTTCAGATGCTGGCTCTCCATATGTGACAGTAATAGCCCCTGTCACTGTGGAACCTATCAGTGTGTATAGTGTTCCAGTTTTCTACCCCTTCAGTACAACATCATCTCCTCGGTGAACATTCAGTGTTCCCTCTCTACCACTGAACAAATATTTCTGATCGCTTAGAATACCAAGAGAAATGAGATTCATTGTCATCTCAGGGACATATCTCACATTTGAAAGTGAGACAATTCGGTCATCCCAAGTTTTCAGTCTGACTATGCCGATTCCAACCACCTTACATGGTTGGCTGTTCCCCACCACAGCATGGCCAGCTTCATTCTTGTCATATTTACTGAACCACTCCAAGTGAGTACTTATATGGAAGGAAGCACCAGTATCCAGAATCCATGAATCTGATCTTGTGATCGTTGTGGAGATTACCAACACAAGGTCTTCTCCATCATCCAGATCATCAAAAATCATAGCAGCAGCAGGTGGGGGGTTAGGTTGACCTTGCTGTTCCAGCCTTTCTCTCTTCTTCGGGCACTCAGTTTTCCAATGCCCTTTCTATTTATAGTAGTGACAAATGTCACCCTCTATTGACCTCTTCTGAATCTTATTTCCCTTCTTCTTGAGTGGAACAAGTTGGGGCCTCCTGTTTGTCACCACCAATCCAGCAGGATGTTGTTCAAGTCTTTTAACCACAGCCTTCTGCCTCATCTCTTTTGAGTGTAGGGCAGCCCGAACATCCTCTAGTGTAATCTTCACTTTTCCCACAAAGAGAGATTCAACAAAATTTTCATAGGAAGGAGGAAGAGAAACCAAGAGTAGAAGTGCAACATCCTAATCATCTACCTTAGCATCCACACATTTAAGGTCCATGAGAATGCTGTTCAAGTCATCCATATGCTTCTTCAAACAGGTTCCCTCTTGCATCCTTAGTGTGAACATCCTTCTTTTCAACAGAATCTTGTTCGTCAAGATTTAGTCATGTACAGAGACTCAAGCTTGAGCCACAGTCCTGCAGTAGATTCCTCATCTGCTACCTCAGTAATGACTTCATCCGACAAGCTCAACAGAATGGTGGAGTGTGCTTTGTCTTCACGTCTCCAAGCCTCAGCCTCAGTTATTCCAAGAGCAACAGTAGTGTGTGGACCGAAGCCTTGAACCAGAGGACTCCAAATATCGAAGTTTTTCAAATGAGCTCGCATTTTGATCTACTACATACTAAACCCGTTTCTGCCATTGAATTTCTCAATCGTCGTGTTTAGGGTTCCAGCCATTTCAATAGAATTTTCTTGTAGAGAAAAATCTCAAACCCTAAATGCACAATTGCTCGAAAAATCCCAAACCAAGCTCTGATACCAATTGTTGGGTAATTGCGTTTCCACAGGTAGTGAGATTAAGAAACTGGAAAACAACAGAAACATAGAAAACAAGAAATATATATCTCAATCCAAACAAGCATCCACGACAGAATCAAAAATGAGAAATCAACACAAGAAATAACGTGGTTCGCTAGTTCCTCAGTACGACTTGCTACCTCCACAAGAAAATGCTTATGCATTATTGATTAAAACCAAAACAGAACGTCTTATAGTATATAGCACGCAGCAGTCGCGAAATCACGTAGAGAGAAAAGAGGGATGATGAATAGTTCAAACGGGTCAAAAATAGCCGCCCGGAAAATAAATTACAAATCATTTTATATGACAAATAAACATCTGGTTCATTTAACTGCAGCAGGTCGAATCAAGGGACGGGTCAGGGTCTGCTCCAAAAATTTCAGTCCGCTGACCGGACAGTGGGACTTCCATTATTGTGATACTACTGCATCCTCGGGCTTTTAATATTTTCTTTCCTGCACTTACATATACAGCACAATAGAAATAGTGACTGGATAAAGTTCGTAAATAGTCTCCAGAGAGAGAAAGCCTTCTTTACACTTAATGCAAGTTTGGAATGTGGTGATTCACATGAGCCATACTCTTCCAGCCTCATTGCCTATACCGTAGATCAGACTTTGCATCTCTGTGATAATGTACTCTGTAATGTTGTTACCTGCTTGCAAACTATAATTTGTCTAGATATCAGAGCCCCATTTAAGATTACCCACATATAAAATAACTTCTCTACTCGAATAATCATCTATGATGCACTTAAGCTCCATAAACTTTTGGAAAATATCTACTTTTGAATGATTCGTTAAAGTGAACATAGGAAATGTTACAAATCTAACCATTTCCATTTTCTTCCTCACTCCTCTGACTATGCTCTTTATGCTTGCCACACACTCTCCCATAATCACTATGTTTTTTTCTTCCTCTCCATCACTGGTATACCCCTCATCACATTTTCAATCTTTGTCAGTGTTTCTAATGGCGAGCTTAAGTCTTTCCCTAATGGTTCAAATTGACTAAAAGAAAGAAATTGAGGAGGAGGAGAGTTGGCTACGGTATGAGGTTTTATGGCTTCTTTCAAGTATGAATTTCAGTGAATTGGAGTGATATTTGTAGTAGCAGCCAAGGTGGTGGATGTACTTCTGGAACAAATATTCACAAATACGGTTTGTTCAACATTGTTTTTAACTAGGTTGGGTGCCACACACTCTCTTATCATTCTCAAATCCTCCATTTTAAAATTTTTAAAATTTAATAGCCAGCATTCATAATGCTGGCCTTTGATTTTTAAAAATTCAATAGCATGGCAATGACCATCATTCACAATGATGCAAATTGCCATGTTATTTCTCAGATGCATTAGTTTGGTAATAATTTTCTAACTAGCATTATATTTTGGATTTTATTTAAAACATATTATTTCCATACAAAACTCATTAGAAAGTGCCAAATAAAAGAGAAATGATAGTTGAAATAACAACACACTGTGTGGTATTGAATTTTTTCCCACCTATAGGTTCATATAAAAATCCACCGAAACACGGAAATTTGAAAGAAACTAAAGTAAAAAATGAGAAAAAAATTACAATGCATAAGAAAAGAACACAAGGTAGCTCACTTTTGTATTCCATTTCCCACTTGAGTTTTACAATGACCATCTTCTCGGTCAAGTTGTAAAGAAAAGGATTGGGATTAATGGGGATGAGTTGCAACATTCAGCAATAAAAAAAAACTAATTAACTGTGTTATCATACACGTATGCATCAGATATTTCTCTACAATTACTTAAAAATTCATAGGCATGCATATATGCAATATACATGCATACAACATAAATATAGTATAACTATATGTGTACAAACATACACACGCACACCCTATTTTCCTATCTTCTCATTTTTCTTTATCTTGTCCATGTATTATACATTTCTTGTTCAACTGAATTATTGATGCATAGAAATGGTTATTACCAAAAATCAAAAAAAAAAATTCTAATCTTCATAACCCATGTGATCTAAAATTTATTATTAAGTTTTTTGCTTAAGAAAACTGTATGAAAATTTTTTTTATGAAAAATAAATGACAATTTGAAAGAATATTTGAAGGTTGTGAGCATAAATAGTTAATTTTGCTTCGCTGCATGAGATATTAAAAGCTAGTATTAATATCATTCATGAAAGCAAAAAATATATTAATATCTCGTGTACACAAAAAATTATACCAAACAAGAAAACTTGATTACTACTTCATACAAATTTTCTTTTAACCTCTTATCATCATCATCAACGAAATCTTATCTCAATAATATTGTGAACAAACATTACTCTAACCATAAGATCATGAGTTTAATCAATAAGAATACCAAATATACTTCATAAGAATGCTTGTCAAATTACCTATCATGATGTTCGAGTAGATGTCTTACATGTACTTCATTGCCATTATAATAGCCCATCTAGCTTCTTTGTACAACTTCACAGTTTTGCCTTAAAAAAAGGGTCTATGCCCTATCCAAGCAACCAAATAAAATTAAAAACATAAAAAAACAAAAAAACAAAAACTTTCACAGCTAAATGCTATGCCAAGCATGTTACGAGCTCACAGAGAAATTAACATATCTCCTCTTGCTAGTATTTGAGGTCGTAGAGCATTAGATCCAGCTCATTAAACTCATATTCAGCAACATCCACCCCTATGGGTCACATATTGCATTGATGTAGATGGAATCAAGGTCTAAGCTTTGTTGAGCAATGATTTTAATAACACTCAGTGAGTTGCAATGTTTTTGATAACATACAGTGAGCGTGTGAAGATTTGCATAGCACACAATGCATGAGTAATCATGATAGCTAGTGCAAAGTGGATGCACTCCTTTTAGGGGTTTAAGCTCTTTCTGACACCCTCCCCTATATTTTAAATTTCCCTAGGGTCACTTTTGATGTCATGTAAACATTAAATCACATAACATAAAATAAATATAATACACTTGATGAATAACCTCATAAAAATAATGCCCTTATATAATATGTTATTTTTATTAGGGCAACTCACAGGAAGTATAACCTCTATATCTCTCTCAAAGTGTACCTATTTGTGCAAGGCATGCTTCAATCTGTAAGACATGATAATTCTTCCTCCAAAAAGCTATCAATAGAACAACATATCAATTGATAAAGTAGAGAACATGGCACCCAGCAAAACATAAGCAATATCACAAACATAATGCTCATCAATAAGATAGTTATATACAATATATATGTACATATCATACTATAGTATATATGTACATATACTGAGTATATATATACATATATACTATAGTATATATGTACATATATATTGTAGTATATATACATATATACACTGTAGTATATATACATATATATACACTGTAGTATATATGTACATATATACTATAGTATATTTACATATACACTGTAGTAAATATGAATGTCTTATAGATATAGAACAGCAAGTGTAGATATATATATATATATATAGAACAGTAGGTAAAGTATTATCCCATTTATATTTCATAAAGAATGCACAAAACATCACTATCAACATTAATAAGAAATACAAATATTATTTAAATTTTTGAAAAGATATCTAAAAACTCTTAAAAGAAATCATGGAAGACAAGCCACGAGCAAGGCTTGGAGCATCAAAGTTCAGACCGTGCCTTCCACAACTAGAACTCTCTCCTAGTTCTATAACCTATAAAAGGGTTGCTCTACCTTTCCACCCCTCACAGCATCAATAATTCAATAATTTTTAGAAATCATGGATATCTAAAAACTCTCGTGTGGCTTTCTTAGAATGTTTCTTCCCCTCTCCATGTGCTTGCACCAATAATTTTGATTGCATAGCTTCATTGTATTAGTCCATCAACCCTGTAGCTTCTGCTACAATATGGTTCCTCTCTTGGTTCGAAGCAAGGATCTTCACTTCGTTGTATGCATTAATGTAACTACAGAACAATTCAATTGCTCTCCATAAAAACAATATACACTCCATAAAAATAATATATACTCCATAAAAACAATATGCACTCTTAAAAATATTATGCACTCTTTAAAAAACAATACACATTCATAGAAAAAAAGAGGAACAAAACTTCAAAAATTAGATGTTTTGCCTTCCCAATATATAAAAAAAAACAAATGGCTACAAAATTTGCAAACTTCATATAACAAGACATCTTGACTCATGTTCTTCCAAGCTATCTCCACTCCTCTTCTTTTCATGCTAATCGGCAAGGGATACTTCGATGTGCTAGTTGTGCAGCATGCGGATAGGCACCTACCACAGCCCCATAGATAACACTGCTAAGACTTCTATGTGCAAGTGCAGACTAGTATGGGAATGCCAAAGATATCCATGTCATTGCTATTGATGACAACGTCCATGCATTTCTTTGAAGCTTTCAAATGTGGAATAGAAATGGAGTTTGGATCCTTTGGTTTCCTCGATTTCTATGGTTTTGATTTTTTTGGCAGATCACCACTTTACTTACTCTTGGATTGGCTACCATGTTCGTTAGGGCTTGGTTGATAGATCTTACAAATCCTTTCACCTCGCAAAGAATCATGTTGGTGTAGAATCTGCAAAGAATGAGCTCTAGTAGTTTCTATGAGGACAGGATAAGAAGCATTTAGAGGTAACCTGTTCAAAAACTTATCTCTCTGGTTTATCCAGACATCTCTCATGTATTGTATTCCAAGAGAAGTGTTGAAGACATCACATTCATAGAGATGGAATGGATGTTGGCATTAACGATAAAGTTGTTAAGATCACATCCCGGTAAGAAAGGTTTTATGTCGTGGTTTTCCATCCTAGGTATTAGTCATAGACCAAGTTGCCACTTGAAAGATGGCTAGTAATAGCCACAGTTGCTCCTGTTCAGCCCGTTATCATACATGAAACTACAAACATGCAAGAGAAGGAGAACAAGCAGAATGAACGCATTTAATTGATTTTCATTAGCAATCATTATGGCAATTAAAAATTCAATAGTTTAATTCCACCGATGACTGATAAAACGGAGTCACAGATCTGAACAGTAACAATGCAGATCTTCATTAAATAAGAGTGTAAAGAACAAACTCGAGTTAGCGTGGGACCAGAATTTTTTCATTCATCTCACAACTTCAGAAGCTAACGTGCTATTCCCAGGACCATGAGGACCAGCCAAGCCTTTTATATAACTATAATAGGCTAAAACTCTACCTGAAATATTCTAGTACACAAACATATTCATAGATATACAAAAATAGTAATGATAGATATGAACAAACATGAATCTGAGTTGATAGTTATACAACTTCAATAGATATCTAAAAGATGGCCAGAAATGATACTTAGAGAGAGATAGAGAGTGCACAAATAAAATATTTCAGAAATAATAAAGATAATAGAAGCTCGACCTCCTTTTGATCCATCTGAGATCGATAAAGATGGGACCCATCTATAGGAAGGACCGTGGCGAGGTCTGAAGCTTTGAATAAGAATTTTTTCGTGCATCTCACATTAGATGTCCTATAAAGATTCATGATTAGGTTAATCAGCAATGCAAAGAACAAAACCAAAATAAAAAAAATTGATACCTCAAAAAAAATTTCATCTTGTTTAGTTATATATAGATAAAAATCAAAAATAGTTCATAAATAATTCTGATATAAAATCATTCTCATTATTAATTGCTGCATTTGTGCTAGCCCTTCCTGCTTTGTTTCGTAGCTGGATCTTAAAATGCTATCTATCACATCAATGCCGCTAACTGTGACTCCATATAGGACATTGCATTACATTCTCAATATCTTTCATCTCATCATTCATTTCTTTTATCTTATCATTTATTTCTTTAATTTCTTATATTTCTTCTTTCAAATGATTAATCTGCTAATCCTTATATTTCTTCATTTTCTGCATTTCTTCCTTCAAATGAAATATCTGCTCATCCTTCTCTTTCATTTTAGTTTCCATAACTTCAAAACATTCATTTGTTTTCATTACTTATCATTCGACCACCTCATCCACCATTATTGTGATATATGAATTAGAAGCATGACTACTACAACAAAATGCAACTTCCTTCGAGCTGATGTCTACACTCGGTACTTCTTATGACCTTTTATAGTCTCCAAATAGATAGGATCATAGTCAATTAGTTGAAAATCCATAGAAGCCTCAACTTATTGAGAAGTAACTATCAGACGTTCTTCCATGAGTTCCTGTGATAAAATAGAGAAAGATACTATTCTAGATATACATAAAATAAATTTAATATTTTGCATTCTAAACAACTTTCAAAGTTTACTATAATATTATAAAATTCTATTAATATAAGAGATTCTTACAGTAATCATATGAGACTTGTTGTCAACAAACTGACCATCCACTTTTTTAAATGTATCTTCCTAAAAATCTTATAAAAATTGGGATCTCGACCCAATTCTCCAGCCTAGAGTATATATTTATTAAGTCAAAAATTAACAAATGTTAAAAAATTTTAGTAAAATTAATAAAACCATGCACATATTTGATTTATTTGGACTATTCGGACAACCACTAAATATATAAATGTTTTAAATTTTAAAATTATACCAAATATTGAGCATGCTCAATGCTTGACTTTGACCCTCCCGTGTGGCGAGACATTTTTGTACCTAGTCTGGCTGATCTTTAGAGATAAAATCATGTTTTTGGCTCTAAAGATCAGCACGGATTGGAGGTACATTTTTTCCAAAAAGTTGTAACCAAGAAACCCATCGCTCTTTTCCCCTCGATGGATCAACACCACCCCCCCTACATTTTCTCGAAAAATTTGGTTCCTACCTATGAAATAGGTGCCTATCTTTCTCTGTATGAGTGTTAATGTAGAGTGCACAATTCATCCCTCATAGAGAAGGTAGATTTTGTAATGAGATCCTAGTAAAGGCTGGAGGAGTGTCGAGTGTCTCTTATTTTTAATAGCCTGCCTCTTATTTGGTTTCGAGAAAAGGAAGTTCCTACCTAAAAAGATGCATCATAGACCCTGTTCAAGGCTAGAGGTTTTTATTACTTGATTTTTTAGGGTTTATAATTCTTATATCCTAGTATGAAAATCTTTGGGTCTAACAGAAGTGTGCATGCATGTAGATGCTCATTTAATTTGGTAATCTATAGTAGATTTCATGATTTAACGAAGGATATCTAGGATCAAGTACATTATGATATTGAGAAGGATCTTGAAAGATATCAAAGTACTCATTCGAATGTAATGAGTTATCAGGATGATGTACTGGATAAATTGAGAAAGAATTCTAGGTCTCATCTAACAGAGAGTGAATTATTCTGTTTGCAAAAGTTAATTGAGGGCTATACTTCAATATATGATGAGGAGAAACCCAATTTGTATGAGCATACGAATGAAATATTCAAGATGATGATCTCTAAAGAGAAGAAAACTACTAAGGATTATCTCAAGATCTACCTTGATCACATAGTCTTAGTATCACCTATTCAATATTTAGATCAATACAATTTGGAGATTGTTATTATTTATGTACTAGGTTCTCTCTTCAACTGTATTAATGATTACCCCGTAGCTCCCATATCAACTCTGATTGAATATCTGAAAATATGTGTAAGATTCCAAGCTCATGTCTTGAAAGGCACAAAAATGCGAGATAAGAAAATAGTGTCAGACAAGGCTTCTAGCTGTAATGAGAAGGCACAACAGGTTAAGCTGTCTAATGGAAAACCTAAAAAGAAATAATATAAGAAATATGCGATAGGTGTGTGTTTGGTTGAATTCTTACTGGATTGACATATGATTGAGGTTACAAGTTAATTCAACTTTAATGAATATTATGTAAAGAATAAGGATGGTAAAAAAAATCTCAATCTTAAGCAATTTATATGCAATTTGTAATTTTGAGAATGACATGATTCCGATCAAACTCAATCTACCAATGGTATGTAAGCCTAAGGCTTGGAGACCCATAAGTGAGGATTTAATACCACCTATTTATATATCAAATTTGTGTGGTGGGTACTAATCTGACCCAATAGCTGATATTTATCAACACTTTCGCATAAATACATCCCATAACTTGACCCATTTTAATATTCATCTAAATACTGGATATACATAATTGTGCTTAGCCTTGAATAAATTACAGGAATAGGCTTTTAATATTAATAAGGATGTATTGAGCTTCATTAAAAAGAAACATCAACTCTTAATTAAAGATGGTTTACTTATGCCTGAAAGTCTCTCAAAAGTGAATATTAGTAGGTCCATAGAAATAGTAAGGTATACTTATAAACAGTTTAAGAAAAAGTACCCATTTCTAAGTAATTATGATGATTTGGTTAAGATTCTCATGGAGCGTATCCAATGTGCTCGATATGAAACTTTCACAATCAAATTAGCATCAGCCTACAATTATAAATTCTATATACTAGCCTTCGTTGACTTTCGTGGAATAATTTATCGTGCTGGAGAATTCCATTTTCATGAGCATGATTTAGCTAGAAGTCTAATACTTTTCTCTAGTGAGAAAGTAGTAGATGGTAAATTGACTGTTGAAGTGAATGTATATAGAACAATAAGCAGTGCTGCTTCTTTTCATTGTACGAAGTTCATAACTTATGAGAGTACTTTCTTATGGTATAAAAATAATATGGATGATAATTTAACGGATGAGGATCTCTTCCAAATTTTAATAGATAATGATGTGGCTGATCCCTATCAGTTCATAAGCAAGTATCTATCTATTAAAAATAGTACTAATCTAATGCAAATTCCTATCATACAAGATACTTGAGAAAGTGCTTATCAAATTAAAAGTTATTTTATGTTAGATACAAAATTAGCTTCATTTACTAATCTTATACCATTGATTGAAGATAATACCCTTTTAATTAAAGATATTTACAGTAATATTTTAGATGAAGTTTTGAGATACTAGAACAAGAAATTGATTGAAAATCTACATAACATAGTAATTCCAAGTCTCACTCATAAATTAATCAAAGTACTCTTCATACCTATGCTATATGGTAAAACTTTATTAAGTATATCAAATGATATGTATCAAAATTATAAACCATTGTTAAGACAACAAGAATGTAGTGAATTAGCTAAAGATATACACTTCTGTTCAGATCAAATATATAACAGCAATGATAGATAGTTTGACAGACATATAGAGAGATAGACTGATAGACTCATAAACAAATAGATAGATAGATTGATAAACACTTAGAATGATAGCCAGATAGATAGATAGATAGATATATAAAGAGACTATTAGGCATATAGAGAAATGATAGTATGATAGTTAGATATATAAAGAGAGAGAAAGAGAGAGAGAGAGATAGATAGATAGATAGATAGACATATAGACTCATAGACACATAGTTATATAAATAGATAAATAGATATTTATATTGGATTGCTAGACATTTAGAGATATAGATAGATATATAATGAGGGAGATTGATAGATAGATAGACAAATAAACAAATAGATAGATATTAAAATAGATTGATAGAGAGATAGACAGATAGAAAGATCATATAGATTGATAGATAGATAGATATAATGAAAGATAGATATATGGACATTTAGATAAATAGATATATAAGGATATAAGTAGATTGACATATAGTTAGATAGAGAGATTTAAAGATAGATTGATAGTTATATAGTCAGATAGATAGAAAGATTGATAAACAATAAACAGATTTATAAATAGATAGATAGACTGATAAATAGATAAATAGATTGATGGATACATAAATAGATATAGACTGATATAATGATAGATAGAAAGATAGGTAGGTAGTTAGATAGATATACAAATAGAAGATAAATAGTTAAATAATTAGAGTTTGTTAGATAATTAGATAGATTGATGGATAGATTGAATTACACATAGATAAATAAACATATAGGCAAATAGATAAATTAACACAATGATAGATAGATAGAAATATAGATAGATAAATAGATAGATAAATATATGGAAAGAGGAGCAGATAAGAAAATAGATTTATACATAGATAGATAGATAGACAAATAGACAAATAAACAAATTATTAGATAGATCGATAAACATATATACATTAGATAGATAGATAGATAGTTAGACAAATAAAATTCAGACAGACAAATTACATGATAGACACATAATCATAAAGATAGATAAATAGATAGACAAATAAATAGATAGATCGATAGACAAATAGATAGATATATAGATAGATATATAGATAGATAAAAAATAGACTAATAGACAAATAGGCATATAGATAAATATACAGATATATAGATACTTAGATATATAGAAAAAAAGATAAACAGATAGAAAGATATAAAAATACACAAATACAGAGATAGACAGATAGACTAATATATAGAAAGATAGATCGACAAATAATCAGATAGGCAGATAGAGAAATATATAGATAGATAGATAAAAAGATAGATTGAAAGAAAGATAAATAGATAGATAGATAGATAGATAGACACATAGGTAGATAGATGGACAAATAGACATATTTATAGATATATAAAAAATAGATAAACAAATAGATAAATAGATAGAAAGAAAGAAATATAGATAGATAAATAGATAGATAGACAAATATATAGATAGATAGATAGACTAATAGACTATTAGATACCAAGACTATATATATATACTTAGATAGTTAGATAGATAGATAGATAGAAAATTACAAAGTTATATAGTTAGACAAATTGATAGATTGATAGAATGAAAAATAGAAACATTGACATTTAGACAGGTAAACATATAGACATATAAACATATATACATATATACATATAGACATATAGACATATAGATAGATAGACTTATAGATATCTAAAAGATAGATAGAGTGATAAATGTTTCAAGAACCCAATCCATGGAGGCCCTAAAGCAAATGGCCATGGTGCTCGGAAAACAGGTAAAATATAATGAGATTAGGCATGAAATTCCTCACACTCCTAAAACAGTAAGAAATACGAAAAAATATGCTAACATGTCTTATGAATCTAAGTGTACAACTCGAGCCCAAGCTAAATTAGTTTTTTAATAGATAGATGCCTATATTGGAATGTTAGGGGGGTAGCTAATAGCCCCACGACAAATAGATTAAGACTTTTAATTAAAGAACATAAAATCTCACTAATGATTATTGCAGGACCAATGGTCCTGCAAGATCAATTAAATAAATATAGAGAAATTTTAGGATTTAATAAGGCTTATGCTAACCTAAATAGTAAAGTTTGGATTTTATGGCACAGTAAATTGAAAATTGAAATAATAAAAGATACTGAACAAATAGTACATTTCAAATTAGATAAGAGCACAGATCAAATAATCTCAGCAGTTTACGCAAAAAATGATAAACAATCTAGGTTGGCTTTATGGGAAGAAATGAAAGATATAGCAAGTAGAAATTCACCTTTGATTATAGGAGGCGACTTTAACATAATTAGAAGCCCTCAAGAAAAGAAGGGTGGCAAACCACTAGATAAGGTAGCCATGAAACAATTTAATGACACAATAGCCATTATTAATCTAATGGAAATAGATTTCACTGGTTCGAGATATACCTGGTGCAAAAATTGGAAAAAAAGAGGAGTCATCTGGGCTCGACTGGATAGGATAATGTGTAACACAAAGTGGGTCACCTCACAAGGAATTACGAAACTTAGACACCTAAATAGAACTTACTCTGACCATAGCCCCCTGCTTATCACGATTCAAAGAAACCAAGGTAATACATCTAATTTTAAATTTCAAAATATGTGGGTAAAAGCATGCGAGTTTTGCAGGACTTGTCAGAGAGTCTTGGAAAGAGCCAGCAGAGGGTAAACTAATGCAAGTTCTATCAATTAAACTTCTGAGGCTAAAAGCTTGTTTAAAAACATGGAATAAAGAGGTTTTTGGGAAATTAAATCAGGAGCTAATAAAACTAGAAGAAAAAGTAGCCAAGCTGGAGCAAGATTTTGACTCCACTAATAATAATGAAACTCGGATAGAATTAATTAAGGCTAAAGGAGAACTGAGATTGAAATTACACATGGAAGAAATTTATTGGAAACAACGAGCAAAAATAAAATGGTTAAAAGATGGTGATCAGAATACTAAATTTTTTTATAATATGTCTAAAATAAAATCTCAAAAAAAAATTAAAGGTCTAATAATTAAAGAAGGAAAATGGGTAGAAGATGAAAAGGAAATAGGAGCTCTCTTTAAAAATTTTTTTGAAAATCAAATATGTAGTCAGTCATGTAGGACAGATAATTCTCTAATGCAAGAGATTAGGGCGACCATTACGGAAACTCAAAACCAATTAATGGAATTGATCCAAGAAGAACCAGAAGTTAAAGAGGCTGTCTTTAGTCTTGATAAAGATAGTGCAGCAGGACCTGATGCTTGGAACAATTATTTTTTTCAGGTAAACTGGAATACGATTAAAACTGAGCTAGTCCCTACAATTGAAGTTTTTTTGTTGGTATGGAAATCCCAAAATCATGGGTAAAATCTTTTATAGTATTAATTCCAAAAAAAGAATCACCACAGAAATGTGAGGATTATAGACCAATAAGTTTATGCAATGCTATTTATAAAATATTGGCAAAAATATTACAATATAGGCTAAGTTTAATTTTACCTTCAATAATATCTCAGGAACAAACGGGCTTTGTTAAAAATAGATTAATGATTGAAAATATAAAACTTGCATCAGAAATGATGATAGAAATAGGAGGTAAATCTAGATGAAAAAACTTAGTGGTCAAACTAGATCTATCGAAAGCCTTCGATAGAGTGGAATGGGATACCCTTTGCTTTGTGTTAAGAAGGTTTGGCTTCTCTGAGCTGACCATAGATCTAATATATAGATGCATTTCAAGTACTTGGGTAAGAGTCTTGGTAAATGGTAAGTTAAGTGAGGAATTTAAACCAAATAAAAGTTTAAGGCAAGGGGATCCGTTATCCCCCCTTCTTTTTGATATCTATTTAGAACTATTAATACGAAACTTGAATAAGAAAATATCTGAAGGTAAAATAATGTCATTCAGACAACCAAGGAATACACCAAGAATAGGCTGTTTAGCTTATGCAGATGACCTTATAATATTTACTAATGCTAGCATAAAGTCTTTAATGAATCGTATGGATCTTCTTCAAATATTTGAAAAGAGACAGGCCAAATGGTTAATAAAAGTAAATGTCAGTTCATGATTGCTAAAAATGCAAAATTAAAGTTAGTAGATAAAATAAAAAAAATTACAGGTTTTGCAGAAATTAAAGGGGCATTAATGTATTTAGGTTGCCCGATATATGAGGGAAGGTTGAAGGAAGAATATCTAATTTACCTTCAAGACAAGCTAAGAAAGAAAATAGCATGATGGAAAGAAGAGCTCCTGGGATTTGGGGGGAGGATTACGCTGCTTTCACATGTATTACAAAGCACGCTAACACACATTTTATCAGTAATACATCCCCCTAAAAAATTTATTAAAAACTCGAATCAGAAATGGCTAACTTCTTATGGGGTAAAAAACAAGGCAAAAATAAACTACACTGGAAGGACTGGAAAAGTATCTATTATCCGAAAGAGGAAGCAGGATTAGGTCTAATGAGCCTCCAGGACTTGGTAGCTGCCTGGGACTGTAAAAGCTTGTGGAGACTTAAAGAAAGCGATAATCTTTGGGCTAAATATATGCGGGCAAGATATTTAGATAATAAGAATAAGACCACTAAGAAAGCTTTGAACAGCTGGAAGTCAATGGAAATACAAAAAGAGATAGTATACTCACACTCTATACTAAAGAAGAGTGGCTGGAAATGGACGTTAACACCACAAGGAAATTTTTCCCTCAAGTCGGCAAAAGATTTGGTCAGAAAAAAAAAACCGGCTCAAACTCTATTTAAATGAGCATGGCAAGAAAAAAACCACGCAAAAAATGCGCTCCTTCACATGGAAGGCTTTAATGAATGCTATACCGGTCGATAGAAATATACAAAAGAAAGGAATAAACATGGCATCAAGATGTGAATGCTGTTCACAAGCGGTTGAAACAACTGATCATTTGCTTTCTAATGGACCCATCGCAGCAGAAATATGGAAAGAGAAGGAAGGGGAAAAAAGAATATGTAAAATAGATGATGGATTAATAAATAAAGTTAAAAATGGGAAAAAGAACACACGAAAAGCCCCACCAGGAAATGGCTTAATCAGAAACTACTGCATCTAATTATTTTGTGCATATGGAAATCTCGAAACAAAAGTAAATTTGAAAATATAAGGATGAATTTAATAGAAATTATAAAAGATATTAGAAAGGAGATATGTAATATATCAATAATAAAACCGATAGTTATACAGGAAATGAAACAAGAAAAGAAGCTTGAGAAAGAATGGGATCTCACATACAAAGTTTTAAAATAGCAATGGGCTAAATGTATACAGTGGAATGCTCCGCCGGTTGGTAAACTCTCACTTAATACGGATGGGAGTTTTAGCAGGGACACTAGAATAGCAAGAGGAGGCGGGGTAATACGAGATCATACAGGGACAGTACAGAGTGCTTTCACCAGATCTAGTAGAGCATCCTCGGCTTTAGAATCAGAAATTAGAGCATTAAAATCAGGGTTAGAGATATGTAAGCAGCTAAACTTTAAAAACATTGAAGTTCAGGTAGATTCAAAATTACTAGTTGATACAGTAATCAATAAGAAAATATTATGGAGGTATGAAGAGGATCTAGAAGTAATTCTTAGTCTTTTGGACGAACTGAAGGCCTCAATAATACATATATATAGAGAAGCTAATAATCTAGCGGGCAGTCTATCTAAAATAGGCAGCACCAGAGGAGATATAGAATATAATGAGAAATTCATGCCAAATAAACTAAAGGGAATAGCATGTTTAGATAAAATGGGTTTTCCTTGTATTAGAACAAATAAACAGACCACGAAGGTATGACAAAGTCTCATCTTTTTGCTGGATTGTGCGGGAATTCACCATTGCAGAGAATTTCTGTCTCACAATTAAATGGAATGGAAGGGTGGAGATTGAGCCATATTTAAAAAAAAATAAAACTTAAATCTTAATTTAGAATTTTGAATTTAAAAAAAGAAGCATACAGATAAGAATTATAAATGTCTTAACTCTGCTTTTTGGCAGAATAATGAGTATCTTAAAATATGTATCTTGACTTCCTTTGCAGGATGTTAAGAAGAATAATAGGGTATAAATGAATGAGATCCCATTGTAGGATGTGTTAATTCTGCATTTTGGTGGAATAGTGCATAGCTAAAATGTAAGGGTTTCAAAATAATATGTATGTAATTTAGAAATTCTGCATACCCAAAATATGTGCTAATTCTGCATTTCGGCAGAATTCGATATTCTCTTTAGAAAGGATATACTTTGACTTTCCTTGCAGGACAATATGTATTCTGTCTTTTCCTTGCAGAATGTTAAAGAGGAGAAATCGATAATTCTGTGGAGCTTTAGTCTTATGTTGTATAAGTATAATCAAGGATAAGGTTAATAGGGTGTCAAGATCTAGTAGGCACGGTCATTTTTTTTGTTTTCTCTTTGGTTTTGTTACAGGATCGGCAGTGTATAAACAAGGAAGGAAGACAGATGGAAACTTGTGAAGAAAAGAGCCAGACGCACGGGGAAGAGGAGAGATAGAGGCCCGACCACATGGGCAGCACTACCCCATATGCTGACTAAAACTGCCTCCAGTGTTGCTGCTGCTGCTGCCTTGAAGAAAAGAGCCTTCAGTGCTGCTGCTAAAACTGCCTCCACACAGATGTAGAGAAAATATCAAATAAAGAAGTACATATCATGGAAAACTGCCTGAACAAAAATTAGGATGATGGGAGAATAAAGAAGAAGCTGGGGAAAGTCTGTTGCTATTTGTTGCTGCCATATGTGAAGTCTGTTGTTGCCATGGGATAACAAAAATTTACACAGTGCATATACCCATGTAGAGAGCACTCTGTTGCTGCCATGAGTCCTCCCGCTGCTGAGATGAATATACATGCTGGTGTGGAAAGTCTACATGATGTTCACTGTTATATAATAATGAAGAATCACAAAGAGAGCGGCTTCCGCCACAGTTAATCTTAAATAAGGATAATTCTTTGTATTTCGGGCTAGGGAATTGCCCTGTAAATGGAATGTCTTATAAATAGTTTTCTGAGGTTGTAAAGGTTTTCCTCCGCCTACAAGTGAGGGGTATATTTTCTTTAATAAATGATAAAAGCATTTTTATATAAAAAAAAATATAGGGATTAATCCCTAGCTAAAATTTCCTAGCTAAAATTCCCTAGCTAAATCAACATTTTCTTGTAGTGTAAATAGATAGATAGAAAATAGATAAATAGATAGTCAAATAGATAGACAGTCAGATATATAGATAGATATTTAGATTGATACGCATATATATAGATAGATAGATATAAAAACAAATAGATAGACATATAGATTAATGGATAGGATGATAGATATACAAAAAAAAATAGATAGATAGAGAAATATATAAATAGAGAGATAGATAGATAGAATGATTGATAGTTAGATTAATAGAAAAATAGATACACATATTGATAGACTAATTGATAGATAGATTAATAGATGAATTAATAAAGAAATAGATAGATAGATAGATTGATAGCTAAATAAAAATATAGATAGATTTATAGATAGAGAAATAGATAAAGAGATAGATCAAAATATTTTTAGATAGATTGATAGACAAATAGATAGAAAGATTGAAAGAAAGAAAAAAAGATAGATAGATTGATTGATTGATAGATGCTTAGATAGACATATTAATAAATAGTTTGAAAAACATAGAGTTAGACAGAAAGAAAGAAAGATAGATAGATAGATAGACACATGGATAAAAAGAAAGATAGATAGATAGAAAGATATATAGACAGATAGATTGATGGATATATTGATAGAATGTTTGAAAGATAGATATATAGTCAGATAGATAGTCAAATAAATAGACAAATAAATAGATAGAAATATAGATAAGTAGATAGATACATACATAGATAGTTAGATAGATAGATGATTTATAATATAGATAAACAGATGTATAAATAGATAGATAGATATATATATTAGGTAGATAGATATGTAGATAGATAGATATATAGATAGATAAAGAAATATACAAATAGATAGACAGATAGTTAGACATGTAGATATAAAAATATATAGATAGACAGACAGATATATATATATATATATATAGATAGATAGACAAATAAATAGACAAACATGTAGATATATAGATAGATAGGCAGATAGATAGATAGATAGATAGATTGATTGATTGATAGACAAATAGATAGATAGACAAATATATATACACCTATATAGAAAGATTGATAGATAGAATGATAGATAGATTGATAGATAGAAAGATAGATAGATTGATAAAGAGATTGATAGACATATTGATAGATAGATAGATAGAATTGATTGATTGATTGATTTAAAGATAGATAGATTGATAGATAAATAAAATGAAAAATAGATAGACATATAGATAGATAGATTATCAGATAGATAGAGAGAAATAGATAATCAAATAGATAAAAAGATATATTGATAGATAGATAGACATATAGATTGGTAAATATATAGACAAGTAGAATGTTAGATTGATAGAGAAAGGATAGACAAATATATAGATAGATAAATAGATAAAAAGATATATATATATATATATATATATATATATATATATATATATATATATATATATATATATATATATATAGTTAGATAAACATACAAATAGATAGAAAGACATATAGATAGATAAACAGAGAGAGATACAAAGATAAAAAGATAGATAAATATATAGATAGATAGACAAACAGACAGATAGACATACACATATATAGAGAAAGAGATCGACAAATAGATAGATAAACAAATAAATAGCTAGATAGATAGATAGACAAGCAAGAATGAGGTCAGGCAGGCAATTAGGTATGTTGGTAGATAGAGAGAGACAACAAAAATAAAGAAATAGATAGATATATAGACAAATAGATAGACAAACAAATAGACATGCAAAGAAACAAATAGACACATAGACAGATATATAGACAAAATGATAGATATATAGATAGTTTGATTGATAGATTGATAGAAAGATTGAAAGATTGATAGATAGATAGATAGATAGATAGAAAGATATACAAATAGATAGATAGATAGATAGAGATATAGATAGATAGATAAACATATTAATAGATAGAAAGATAAATATATAGATAGATCAATAGATAGATAGATTGAAAGATACAAAAATTAACAGATAGAATGATATATAGATTGAAAAGAAAATTTATTTACAAATTGATAGACAGAAAGATTGATTGACTGATTAATTGATAGATTGATAGATTGTTAGATAGATAGATATATAAATATATAGATAAACAGATAGATTGTTGTGTTTTAGACAAATAGATAGATAGACATATATATAGGTAGATTAAAAGATAGATAGACAAATAGATTAACAGATAGATAGACAAGTAGATAGACATATAGACAAATAGATAGATAAATTGAGATAGAGAGATAGAAAGATAGGTAGATAGATCGATAAATAAATAAAAAGATATACATATATATATATACACACATAGATATATAAATAATAGATAGGGAGATAGATAGATATATAGACAGATACATATACAGATAGATAGATCGATAGATAGATAGACATATATATATATAGATAAATAGATAGACAAATTGATAGATAAATATATAGATAGATAGAGAGACAGATAGATAGTCAAATAATAAATAGATAAATATATTGATAGACAAATAGATAAATAACCAGATAGACTAATCGAAAGATAGATAAATAGAGAGTTAGATACACAGATAGATGTATAGATAGTTAGATAGATACACGAATAGATAAACAGATAGATAGATAAATATATATATATATATATATATATAGAAACATAGATATGTAGATAGATAGATAACTAGATAGAAATTTAGACATATAGACAAATAGATAGATAAACATATAGATTCAAAGATAATATATAAAGATAGTTAGACACTTATATAGAAATACAAATAGATAGATAGATAGAATTTGAGATATTAGACAAGTAGATAGATAGCTATACAGATAGATATACATATTAAGAGGGAGATAGAAAGATAAATAGAATGATAGATAGATATAAAGAATGATTTATACATAGACAGATAGATAGACATGTAGATAGATAGATAGATAAATAGATAGTTATATTATTAGAAAGATATATTGAAAGATTATTATAACGATGGATAGACAAATATATAGGGAGATAGATATATAGATAGATAGACTAATATACAGAAAGATTAAAAGACAGATAGATATAGACAAATAGATATATAGACAGATAGATTGATTGATAGCTATATGGATAGGTAGATAAATAGATAGATAGACAGAATGATTTACAAACAAACAGATAGCTATATAATTGATAGAGAGATAGATAGATAAATAGATAAATAGATAGACTTATTGACAGATAGATAGAAAGATATACACACCGATAGACACACATATAGACTCACAAATAGATAGATAGATAGATAGATAGATAGATATATTGATTGATTGATATTCTAAATATATACAAATAGATTGATAGATAGACAGATAGACAAATACATAGATAGATATACATATAGACATACAAATAGATAAATAGATTGATAGACATATAGACGGACAGATAGACACATAGATAGATAGATAGATATAAAGACAAATAGATATATAAATAGATATGGAGATATAGATAGATAAATAGACAAAATGATAGAGAGATAGACAAATAGATAGATAGACAAATACAAAGATAGGCACAGATATATACAAACAAATAGACAGACAAGTAGATAGATAGATAGACTTACAAATAGACAGACAGACAAATAGATAGATAGATAGACAGATATATATATATATATATATATATATATATATACATACATAGAAAGAAAGATAGATAGAAAGATAGATAGATAGAGAGACAGATACATAGATAGACAAATAGATAGATCAATAGATAGATATATAGATAGATAGATAAATAGATAGACATATAGATAGACAGATAGATGGACATTGATAAATAAATTAGATGATAGACAGATTGAAGGATAGATTGAAAGATAGATTGATAGACAAATTGATAGATAGATTTATAGGTAGATTGATAGAAAGATAGACAGATAGATAGACGGATTGATAGATATTTAGACATATCAATAGACAGATAGATAGATAGATAGAGAGATATACATATATATATATATACAGATAGATAGAAGATCAATAGATAGATAGATATATAAATAGATTAATATAAAGATTTATAGACAGATCAAGAGACAAATAGAATGATAGATATATAGATATACAAATAGTTACAAAGATTGATATATTTATTGATAGAAAGATTGATACATATTTTTATAGATAGATTTATAGATAGAATGATAGGTAGATTGATAAATAGATTGATAGAAATATTGATAAACAGATAGATTGACATATTGATAGATAGATAGATAAAAAAATAGACATATAGATATACATATAGAAAGATAGACAAACAAATAGGGAGACGTACAGATAGAAACACAAAAAGATAGCTAAATAGATAGATAGACAAATAGACAGATAGATAGAAACATAGATATACAGAAAGAAACATAGATATATCGATAGATAGATATACAGATAAATAGAGATAACAAATAGACAAATAGATTTACAATAAATAGTCAGACAGATTGAGAAATATATAGTTAGATAGATAGATAGATAAACAAATAGATAGAAAAATAGATATATAATTAGATAGACAATTTGATAGATAGGTAAATAGAAAGATAGATAGACAGACACATAAACATATAGATAGATAGAAAATTAGACAAATAGATAGATAAACAGATAGATATACAAATAGACAGACAAAAAGACAAAATTACAAATAGATAAAAAGATACATAGTTAGATAGATAAAAATAGATATTTAGATTAATATTTTGATTGACAAATTGATAGATAGATTGATAGATATATAAATAAACAAATTGAAAGATAGATTCAAAAAAGAATGAAAGATATATAGATAGATAGATTAATAGAAAGATACATAGATATATAGATAGATAAACATATAGTAGATAGATAGATTAACAAATAGATTAATATATAGATAAAAAGTAAGATAGATAAATAGATATAATGTTAGATAGACATACAAATAGACAGGAAAATCAACAGATAGAAGATAGATATACATATAGATAAACAAATTGATAGATAGATTGATAAGCATCTAAATTTATAGATATGGTGATCGATAAATATTAGATAGATTGAAAGATAGACAAATTGAAAGATATGTTGATAGACTAATTGATAGACAAAAAGAAAGATTGATAAATAAATAGATAGATAGACATACAAATAAATAGAAAGAAAGATAGAAAGATAGGTAGAAATATAGACATACAAATAGACAGACAGATAAATAAATAGATAGATAGAAAGATAGAAAGATATAAAGATAGACATTTAGACAGACAGATAGACAGATAGATAGATAAATAGATTGACATGTAGACAGATTGATTGATTGATTTATTGATAAATTGATAGATAGATTATTAGACTATTTATTAGATAAATAGATAGATAGATTGACAGATAGATAGACATAAATATAGATATATATATATAGACAGATAGATAGACATTAAGTTTTTCAGATAGATGGAAAGAAAGAAAGATAGATAGATAAAAAATAGACCGACAAATTGACTGATAGATCGATAGGTAGATAGACAGATAGATAAAAAGATAGATAGACAATAAGACAAATAGATTGACAGATAGATAATTAGATAGATAGACAGACATATAGACAAATAGATATATATAAAGATATATAGACAGATAGGCCAACAGAAAGATCGATATATAGATAGATAGTCATATATATAGATAGATAGACTGATTGTTAGATATACTGATAGATTGACTGACTGATAGTCTGACAGAAATATATATAGACAGATAGACAAACATATAGATAGTCATATAGATAGACAGATAGATAGTTATACATATAGATAGATAGATAGACAGATAAATAGATAGATAAACAGATAGATAGATAAATAGATAGATAGATAGATTGATTTATTTATTGATTGATAAGCACATAGACAAATAAATAAATAGATAGATAAACATATCAATAAAAATATAAATAAATAGTTAAATAGAAATGTGTAACTATATTTATAATTACGTATAACAACATTCAACATTATGTTTAGCTAGATGTGTATAACTATATATAAATATTTGTATAACTATGTAACACTCTATATAATTAAATATAACTATATTTGTAACTATGTATACATATATGTAAATCTATATATTTGGTTATAACATTGTATATATTTATGTATAACTACATATAACTACTTGTATGAATATATCAATATATAACTATATCTTTAACTATATCTAACTATATATTACTACATATACTAGTTATATAATAACATATAATTATAAATGGGATATCTCTAATTTGTTGCACTAACTTGAAATTAAATGGAAAAAGATATAATATCAACAATATCTAAGCACATAGCATTGGTTCGATATAGCATACTATTGAAATAAGTACGTACTCTTACCTAATCCTACCCCTTGGGCCTCTGGCTCATATATGAACTTATGTATGACAAAAGATGTAATATATGATAGGTTTGTATAGAAGAAATATGTTTGTTCTTTTTTGTATTTCCTCATTCTAACATTACATTCTCTATGTGTCTCTCTCTACCTCTATCATTCTTTCTGTGTCACTCTCTCTCCCTCTTTTTCTTTTTGTGTCACACTCTCTCTCTTTCTCTCTCTCTTTCTATTTTCTTTTTTGCACTATTTCATTTTTGCATTTTCTCCTCTCCCTCTCTTTATCTCTCTCCCTTCTCTCTTTCTCTCTCTATCTCTCCCTTCTCTCTCTCTCTCCCCCTTCTTTTTCTATCTCTCTCCCCTTTCTCTCTTTCTCTCTCTTTCTCTCTCTTCCCCATTTCTCTTTCTTTCTCTCCCTCCTTTCTTTCTCTCAACAAAGAAGTGTAGACATAACTATTGCACTAGCATTCCAAGAAGATGACATAAATAATATTGAGCATGTGCATGTAGATGATGATCTAGTAAATTTATGTGACTCAATTGGTGGCCTAATTGAAATTGATGATGATCAATTTCTATCTGAAGATGAGTTGGAACTTCCATCAGAATCAGACAAAATGTCAGAAGATCAATTAGAGAATGATAATTATGTCGATAATTAAATTGGTATAATTGTATTATAATATTAAACTATCAGAACTTTTCTATATTTTGATGAAATTTATTCGTGTGTTTTATTATAAAATGCATGGTTGTTCATCATATCTCTATTATTTGTTCTATGTTTTTATTTTTTATATAGCAGATGGCACCTAAAGGATGCGGCCATGGTGGAGGTGGACAAGACGTATAATGGACCAAATTTATCTAGTATTTTATACCATGTTGCAAATATATTACCATCTCATCCCCACTATATTAAGACTTAAACATCACAAACATCATCTACATTTGTATCTCCATCACCGTCATTGATACCTTTACTATCACCTTTATCAGATATAAGCCCACCACCCATTGTCATTCCTACAAACACTTTTGATCCATCACCATCTTCTACACTACATTTTACACCGATAGTTGCCCCATTTATAAAATCATCGACATCATCAAATGTTGTGCTTTCTTCTGCATTCAGTGTTAAGTTAGTAATTGAGATTGTGGATGAGAGGTATAAGAAATATTTAAATATTACTTGAATAAAATATTATGATGATCCTGTTAGTAATTTTTTTTATTTATAGTTTTGATTGGTTTTTTTTCAATGTTATTTATTTATTTGTATAGTTGTATTCTATCTCAAAAGTGTTCTACTATAATTACAAAGTATTTCAAGAAAATTGTTGATTCTAAAGCATTATAATGGAATAAAGTTTCTGAATTGACAAAAGAGTCTAATTTTAATGACTTCAGGTAAAAATAATGAAAAAAAAGCATTGAAAATTAAGTATCTGCTTAGTTGACTATTATGTTGGTTTTTATTCAAGCAGCAAATAATTATGTCCTTGTAATTAATATAAATTTTTTTGTGATATTTCTATATATAGAATAAGTGCACATGGGCACTCAAATTTGTTGGAAAGATAACATCATTATTAGAGAGCAAAGCTACTGAATGGTATTCTGATTTTGTCCATTAATTGAAGAATATAAAAGTAATGGCTAAATTTATATCCGAGGATGACTGGTCCGAGTGGCTTAAGTATTGGGAAGAGTTAGATGTTAAAAAAATCAGAGATTACCAGCAAAAATTAATGAACTGAGGTAGCCGAACTAGGTACCAAAATGTCTAGCCACACAGGAGGGCCAAAGTCGAGCATTAAGTATGCTCGAGATTTAGTATAATATTAAAATTTTTAATATTTATATATTTATTGGTTGTCCTAATAGTCTAAAAAAATTTAATCAGTGCATGGTTTTATTAATTTTGTTAAATTTTTTATCATTTGTTATTTTATGACTTAATAAATACATACTCTAGGCTAGATAATTAGGCCAAGATCCTCATTTTTATGAGATTTTCAAAAAGATGCATGTGAAGAAAGCAGATGGTCAGTTTGTTGACAACAAGTCTCAGATGATTACTGTAAGAATCTGTTATATTAAGAAAATATAATAGTACCACAATAAATTTTGAAAGTTGTTTGGAATGCAAAATATAAAACAATTTTATGTATATCTATAATAGTATTTTTAACTATTTTATCACAAAAAATAATGGACGAATGTGTGACAACTGATTCTCAACAAGTAAAGGGTTCTATGGATCTTCAACCATTGACTATGATTCTATCTATTTGGAGACCATAAGAGGTCATACGAAGTAGTGAGTGTACCATGCCATGCCTGGCCCGGCATGGTTCTGTGAGGTCAGTCCTGACATGGGCCCTGGCCCAAAATCTACTAGGTTCGGCCCAGTTCGGGACAGGCCAAAACCCTACTTTTTTATAAAAAGTATGGCTTCATGGCATGCCTCCATGCCATCGTCGCCCTTTCATGGCTTGGCTAGCTTTGCCCATCGGGCGCCGGGTCACCGTGACCAAACTTGGTGTGTGGTCACGTCTGTTGTGCCCCTGAGCCAACCCTCGTGCAGTGCTTGGCACGGCACATGGGATGAATTCCCTGGGCCTGGTAGGGCATGACCGGTGCCGAGGGTATGCTCGGCACGGGCCCAAGCACAGCATTGTAGCATGCCATGCCGAGCTAGGCACAACTAAATCATGATGTGCCCTATGTAGGGCCGGGCCGACCTAGCCTATTTGACACATTTAATCTATCTTTCTGTCAGTCTCTCTATTTATTTATTTTTCTATCAATCTGTATATATATTTGTCAATATATCTGTCTACCTAATAATCTATCTATCTATATGCCTATCTATCTATCTATTTATCTATATGTCTATGTATTTCTCTATCTATTTATCTATCTATCTATAAATGTGTTTATCATTCTTTATAACTATCTATATATCTATCTATCAAACTATCTATTTATCTTTCTATCTATATATCTCTCTATCATTCTATATGTCTATTTATCTATTTATCTATCTGTCTGTTTGTCTGTATATCTATCTATCATTGTCTCTATCTATCTATCTCTCTATATATCTATCTATCTATAAATATGTTGGTCTAGATATCTATCTATCTATCAATATGTTGGTCTAGATATCTATCTATATGCGTGTCTATCTATCTATCTTTCCATCTATCTATTTATATGTTTATCTATCTGTCAATCTTTTTGTCTATTTATCTATCTATATATTTATCTATCTATTTATTTACTTGTCTATCTATATGTTTATTTATCGCATTATCAATCTTTCATTTATCTATCTATCTATCTATTTTGTCATGTATCTTTCTATCTATCTATTTTGTCAGGTATCTTTCTATCTATCTATTTGTCTATCTATCTCTTTATATATCTGTATATCTATCTAACTATCAATTTGTATATCAATATACCTATCAATCAATCTATCAATATATTTATCAATTGGTATAACAATATATCTATTAGTGTGTATATAAATTAATCTCTTTATATATCTATCATTTTGTCTATATATCTATCTATTTATACAACTTTTTATTTGTATGTCTATATGCCTATATACCAATCTATCTATCATTATATGTATCTATATGGCTATCTATATGTCTATCTATCTATCTATTTATTTATCGATTTGTTTTATAATTGTCTATCTATATATCTGTTTGTCTAAATATTTGTATATCAATCTATCTATCTATTTGTCTACCTATTTGTCTATCTATATGTCTATATATATATATATATGTCTATTTTTTTGTCTATTTATCTGGGTATCTATCTGTCTATCTATATATTAATCTATCTATATATCTATCTATCATTCTATATATCTATTTGTCTATCTATTTTTCTATCTCTCAATTTATCTATCTGTCTATTTACTTGTCTAATAATCTATCTATCTATCTATCTATGTATCTACATTTCTCTCTATCTACTTAGCTTTTTGTCTATCTATATGTATCTATCTATCTATTTGTCTATAAATCTATCTGTCTATCTATCTATCTGTCTACCTATCTGTTTATCAATAATACTATCAATCTTTCTATCATACTGTCTATCTAGCTATCTATCTATCTATCTAACAATCTATCTATCTATTTATTTATATAAATATTAATCTAAATATCATTCTATCTGTCTATCTTTCAATCTAATTATCTATCTATCTGTCTATCAATTTTGCTATCTATCTATTAATCTTTCTATCTATCTATCTATTAGTCTATCTTTCTATCTATCTATTAGTTTATATATCTATCGATATATCTGTCTATCTTTTTGTATATTTATCTTCTATCTATCTATATAACTATCTATGAATCTAACTACCTATCTATCAATCTATCTATATTTCAGTCTATCTATCTTTATATCTATTTAACTATTTGTCTATCTACCTATCTGTCTATCTGTTTGCCTACCTATTTATCTGTCTATCTATCCATCCATCTGTTTATCTATCTGTCAATCTGTCTATCTATCTATCTGTCTCTCTATCTGTCTATCTAATTATCTATCTATCTATCTATCTATCTATCTATCTTTCTGTCTATCTATATAAATATCTATCGATATGTTGATGTATCTATCTATCAATCTATATTTCTATTTGTCTATCTTTATATATATCTATCTATCTATTTTTTCTATCTTTTTTTCTATCTATCTATATATTTATCTGTCTATTTATCTATCTATCTAAATATTTATCTATCTAAATATCTATCGATATGTTGATGTATCTATCTATCAATCTATTTTTCTATTTGTCTATCTTTCTATATATCTATCTATCTATCTATTTTTTCTATCTTTTTCTCTATCTATCTATATATTTATCTGTCTATCTATCTATCTATCTAAATATTTATCTATCTAAATATCTATCTATCTCTCTATTTGTCCATCTATCTTTCAATCTATCTTACTATTGATCTATCTGCCTATCTATAGGTCTATCTATCATTCTATCAATTTCTCTGTCAATCAATCTATCAATTTGTTTATCAATCTGCCTATTAATCTATCTATCATTCTATCTATCTATTTTTCTATCTATATATCTATCTATCTACCTATCTGTCAATCAATCTATCTATCTATATATCTATCTTTCTATGTGTCTATCTATTTGTTTATCTATCTATCTATCTATAGATCTATTAGTCTTTCTATCTATCTATTTATCTATATGTCTATTTATCTATCACTCTATTTGTCTATGTATTTGGCTATCTATCTATCTATCTGTGTATTTATTTGTTTATCTAGCTATCTATATATCTATACATATATCACTTTATCTATCTACCGATCTAACTTTCTCTATATGTGTTTATCTATCTATCTATCTATCTATCTAGCTATCTATTAATCTATGTATCTATTTATTTATTTGTCTATTTTTTGTATATCTATCTATCTTTCAACATATTTTTGTATAAATAAATTTATCTATATATATATATATATATTTATATATCTATCTAACTATCAATTTATATATATCTTTATCTATATATCTAATAATCTTTCAAACTATTTTTCTATCTATGTATTTATTAGTCGATATATGTCGAACTATCTTTCTGTCTATCTTTTTGTCTATCTTTTGTCTATTTATCGGTCAAAAAATAATTCTATTAATCTGCCTATAAATTAGTCTTTCAATCAATCTATCTATATGTCTATAAATCTTTCCATCAATCAATCTATCAATCTATCAATCTAACTTTCTATCTGCCTATCAATCAATCTATCAATCTATCTATCTATCTCTCTATTTATCTATATATCTATCTAATTATCAATCTATAAATTTATCTATCTACATATCTATCAAATTATCAATTAATCTATCTATCAAATTATTTATAAATCTTTATATCATTCAATCATCTATGAATCTATATATCAATTTGTTTATCTATCTTTCTATGTAATGATCTGTCTATCTATTTTCTATCTATCTATTTTATATCTATCTATCTTTCTATTTATTTATCATTCTATCTTTCGATTTGTCAATCTTTTTTTATCTATCTATTAATATATCTATCACTATATTTCTGTCTATCTATATATTTATCTATGTATCTCTCTCTCTTAAAAAAAGGCTTTTATCATTTATTAAAGAAAACATACTCCTCACTTGTAGGCGGAGGAAAACATTTACAACCTCAGGAAACTATTTATAAGACATTCCATTTACAGGGCAATTCCCTAGCCTGAAATACAGAGAATTATCCTTATTTAAGATTAGCTGTGGCGGAAGCCGCTCTCTTTGTGATTCTTCATTATTATATAACAGTGAACAGCAGGTAGACTTTCCACACCAGCAGGTATATTCATCTCAGCAGTGGGAGGACTCATGGCAGCAATAGAGTGCTCTCTACATGGGTATATGCACTGTGTAAATTTTTGTTCTCCCATGGCAACAACAGACTTCGCATATGGAAGCAACAGACAACAACAGACATTCCCTAGCTTCTTCTTTATTCTTTCATCATCCTAATTTTTGTTCAGGCAGGTTTTCCATGATATGTACTCCTTTATTTGATATTGTCTCTACATCTGTGTGGAGGCAGTTTTAGCAGCAGCACTGAAGGCTCTTTTCTTCAAGGCAGCAGTAGCAACAGCACTGGAGGCTCTTTAGCAACAGCAGCAACACTGGAGGCAGTTTTAGTCAGCATATGGGGTAGTGCTGCCCATGTAGTCGGGCCTCTATCTCTCCTCTTCCCCGTGCGTCTGGCTCTTTTCTTCACAAGTTTCCAGCCGTCTTCCTTCCTCGTTTATACACTGCCGATCCTGTAACAAAACCAAAGAGAAAACAAAAAAAATGACCGTGCCTACCAGATCTTGACACCCTATTAACCTTATCCTTGATTAAACTTATACAACATAAGACTAAAGCTCCACAGAATTGTCGATTTCTCCTCTTTAACATTCTGCAAGGAAAAGATAGAATACATATTGTCCTGCAAGGAAAGTCAAAGTACATCCTTTCTAAAGAGAATAACAAATTCTGCCGAAATGCAGAATTAGCACATATTTAGGGTATGCAGAATTTCTAAATTACATACATATTATTTTGACACCCTTACATTTTAGCTATGCACTATTCCACCGTAATGCAGAATTAACACATCCTACAATGGGATCTCCTTCATTTATACCCTATTATTCTTCTTAACATCCTGCAAAGGAAGTCAAGATACATATTTTAAGATACTCATTATTCTGCCGAAAAGCAGAGTTAAGACATTTATAATTCTTATCTGTATGCTTCTTTTTTAAAATTCAAAATTCTAAATTAAGATTTAAGTTTTATTTTTTATTTTTAAATATGGCTCAATCTCCACCGTTCCATTCCATTTAATTATGAGACAGAAATTCTCTACAATGGTGAATTCCCGCACAATCCAGCAGAAAGATGAGACTTTGTCATACCTTCGTGGTCTATTTATTTGTTCTAATATAAGGAAAACCCATTTTATCTAAACATGCTATTCCCTTTAGTTTATTTGGCATGAATTTCTCATTATATTCTATATCTTCTCTGGTGCTGCCTATTTTAGATAGACTGTCCGCTAGATTATTAGCTTCTCTATATATATGTATTATTGAGGCCTTCAGTTCGTCCAAAAGACTAAAAATTACTTCTAGATCCTCTTCATACCTCCATAATATTTTCTTATTGAATACTATATCAACTAGTAATTTTGAATCTACTTGAACTTCAATGTTTTTAAAGTTTAGCTGCTTACATATCTCTAACCCTGATTTTAATGCTCTAATTTCTGATTCTAAAGCCGAGGAGGCTCTACTAGATCTGGTGAAAGCTCTCTGTACTGTCCCTGTATGATCTCTTATTACCCCGCCTCCTCCTGCTATTCCGGTGTCCCTACTAAAACTCCCATCCGTATTAAGTGAGAGTTTACCAACCGGCGGAGCATTCCACTGTATACATTTAGCCCATTGCTGTTTTAAAACTTTGTATGTGAGATCCCATTCTTTCTCAAGCTTCTTTTCTTGTTTCATTTCCTGTATAACTATCGGTTTTATTATTGATATATTACATATCTCCTTTCTAATATCTTTTATAATTTCTGTTAAATTCATCCTTATATTTTCAAATTTACTTTTGTTTTGAGATTTCTATATGCACCAAATAATTAGATGCGGCAGTTTCTGATTAAGTCATTTCCTGGTGGGGCTTTTCGTGTGTTCTTTTTCCCATTTTTTAACTTTATCTATTAATCCATCATCTATTTTACATATTCTTTTTTCCCCTTCCATCTCTCTCCATATTTCTGCTGCGATGGGTCCATTAGAAGGCAAATGATCAGTTGTTTCAACCGCATGTGAACAGCATTCACATCTTGATGCCATGTTTATTCCTTTCTTTTGTATATTTCTATCTACCGGTATAGCATTCATTAAAGCCTTCCATGTGAAGGAGCGCATTTTTTGCGGGATATTTTCTTGCCATACCCATTTAAATAGAGTTTGAGCCGGTTTTTTCTTTCTGACCAAATCTTTTGCCGACTTGAGGGAAAAATTTCCTTGTGGTGTTAACATCCATTTCCAGCCACTCTTCTTTAGTATAGAGTGTTAGTCTACTATCTCTTTTTGTTTTTCCATTGACTTCTAGCTGTTCGAAGCTTTCTTAGTGGTCTTATTCTTATTATCAAAATATCTTGCCCGCATATATTTAGCCCAAAGATTATCGCTTTCTTTAAGTCTCCTCCAGCTTTTACAGTCCTAGGCAGCTACCAAGTCCTGGAGGCTCATTAGATCTAATCATGCTTCCTCTTTCGGATAACAGATACTTTTCCAGTCCTTCTAGTGTAGTTTATTTTTGCCTTGTTTTTTACCCCATAAGAAGTTAGCCAATTCTAATTCGAGTTTTTTAATAAATTTTCTAGGGGGATGTATTACTGATAAAATGTGTGTTAGCGTACTTTGTAATACATGTGAAAGCAGCGTAATCCTCCCCCCAAATCCCAGGAGCTCTTCTTTCCATCCTGCTATTTTCTTTCTTAGCTTGTCTTGAAGGTAAATTAGATATTCTTCCTTCAACCTTCCCTCATATATCGGACAACCTAAATACATTAATGCCCCTTTAATTTCTACAAAACCTGTAATATTTTTTATTTTATCTACTAACTTTAATTTTGTATTTTTAGCAAGCATGAACTGACATTTACATTTATTAACTATTTGGCCTGTCTCTTTTTCAAATATTTGAAGAAGATCCATAAGATTCATTAAAGACTTTATGCTAGCATTAGTAAATATTATAAGGTCATCTGCATAAGCTAAACAGCCTATTCTGGGTGTATTCCTTGGTTGTCTGAATGACATTATTTTACCTTCGGATATTTTCTTATTCAAGTCTCGTATTAATAGTTCTAAATAGATATCAAAAAGAAGGGGGGATAACGGATCCCCTTGCCTTAAACTTTTATTTGGTTTAAATTCCTCACTTAACTTACCATTTACCAAGACTCTTACCCAAGTACTTGAAATGCATCTATATATTAGATCTATGGTCAGCTCAGAGAAGCCGAACCTTCTTAACACAAAGCAAAGGGTATCCCATTCCACTCTATCGAAGGCTTTCGATAGATCTAGTTTGACCACTAAGTTTTTTCATCTAGATTTACCTCCTATTTCTATCATCATTTCTGATGCAAGTTTTATATTTTCAATCATTAATCTATTTTTAACAAAGCCCGTTTGTTCCTGAGATATTATTGAAGGTAAAATTAAACTTAGCCTATATTGTAATATTTTTGCCAATATTTTATAAATAGCATTGCATAAACTTATTGGTCTATAATCCTCACATTTCTGTGGTGATTCTTTTTTTGGAATTAATACTATAAAAGATTTTACACATGATTTTGGGATTTCCGTACCAACAAAAAAACTTCAATTGTAGGGACTAGCTCAGTTTTAATCGTATTCCAGTTTACCTGAAAAAAATAATTGTTCCAAGCATCAGGTCCTGCTGCACTATCTTTATCAAGACTAAAGACAGCCTCTTTAACTTCTGGTTCTTCTTGGATCAATTCCATTAATTGGTTTTGAGCTTCCGTAATGGTTGCCCTAATCTCTTGCATTAGAGAATTATCTGTCCTACATGACTGACTACATATTTGATTTTCAAAAAAATTTTTAAAGAGAGCTCCTATTTCCTTTTCATCTTCTACCCATTTTCCTTCTTTAATTATTAGACCTTTAATTTTTTTTTTGAGATTTTATTTTAGACATATTATAAAAAAATTTAGTATTCCGATCACCATCTTTTAACCATTTTATTTTTGCTCGTTGTTTCCAATAAATTTCTTCCATGTGTAATTTCAATCTCAATTCTCCTTTAGCCTTAATTAATTCTATCCGAGTTTCATTATTATTAGTGGAGTCAAAATCTTGCTCCAGCTTGGCTACTTTTTCTTCTAGTTTTATTAGCTCCTGATTTAATTTCCCAAAAACCTCTTTATTCCATGTTTTTAAACAAGCTTTTAGCCTCAGAAGTTTAATTGATAGAACTTGCATCGATTTACCCTCTGCTGGCTCTTTCCAAGACTCTCTGACAAGTCCTGCAAAACTCGCATGCTTTACCCACATATTTTGAAATTTAAAATTAGATGTATTACCCTGGTTTCTTTGAATCGTGATAAGCAGGGGGCTATGGTCAGAGCAAGTTCTATTTAGGTGTCTAAATTCCGTAATTCCTTGTGAGGTGACCCACTTTGTGTTACACATTATCCTATCCAGTCGAGCCCAGATGACTCCTCTTTTTTTCCAATTATTGCACCAGGTATATCTCGAACCAGTGAAATCTATTTCCATTAGATTAGTAATGGCTATTGTGTCATTAAATTGTTTCATGGCTACCTTATCCGGTGGTTTGCCACCCTTCTTTTCTTGAGGGCTTCTAATTATGTTAAAGTCGCCTCCTATAATCCAAGGTGAATTTCTACTTGTTATATCTTTCATTTCTTCCCATAAAGCCAACCTAGATTGTTTATCATTTTTTGCGTAAACTGCTGAGATTATTTGATCTGTGCTCTTATCTAATTTGAAATGTACTATTTGTTCAGTATCTTTTATTATTTCAATTTTTAATTTACTGTGCCATAAAATCCAAAGTTTACTATTTAGGTTAGCATAAGCCTTATTAAATCCTAAAATTTCTCTATATTTATTTAGTTGATCTTGCAGGACCATTGGTACTGCAATAATCATTAGTGAGATTTTATATTCTTTAATTAAAAGTCTTAATCTATTTGTCGTTGGGCTATTAGCTACCCCCCTAACATTCCAATATAGGCATATATCCATTAAAAAACTAATTTAGCTTAGGCTCGAGTTGTACACTTAGATTCATAAGACATGTTAGCATATTTTTTCGTATTTCTTCCTGTTTTAGGAGTGTGAGGAATTTCATGCCTAATCTCATTATATTTTACTTGTTTTCCGAGCACCATGTTCATTTGCTTTAGGGCCTCCATGGATTGGGTTCTTGAAAGATTCCCCCAATCTTCATTATAAATATATATATCATTCTTTGCTTTCACCTCAGGCTCGTCTTGAGATACATCACCCTTGTGACTTGAAGGGCAACTAAAAATTACCGAATCTTCTTCAGGAAAATCCAGAAGATCCTCGTCTATCCACGCATAATCATAAAGTTTTTCTTTCAATACAATTCTTGTTTTAGATGTTTTTTTATATTTTCTCTTGTGTTTTACCTCCTCCCATTCTTTTTTGAAGCTAACATCATTCTCTATCCCCAAGTTAGTCTCTATCAGGGTTCCTTCTTCTTGGGTAATATTTGGATAATCTGGTGGGATGCTTGATATTATTCCACTGTCCAGATCTCCCTTCGGCTGGATATTTTGTTTGAGAAGTGAGGCCTCCTCTTTCCTTACCCATTGCATCACCTTCCTACCTCCTACTTCATGCTGCTGCCCGTTGTTATGCTCTTCTTTCCCCACCTTGCACGATAAATTTTCATGCCCGAGCCTCTTACATTTTGTACAGTAGGGAGGAAGGCTTTCGGGGATGACAGTTTTCCAAAACCCCTCGGCCTGTTCCCCTTCACCACTACCTATCCATATTTTGTCAGGCGATTTAGTTAAGAGGTTTAGCTCGACACATACACGTGCTTTATTCGGCCTTGTCATGGTTCTTGTGACTTCATCTCGTAACATGGGCTTACCCAAACACAATGAAATTGCATAGAGAGATGTTTCAGAGAAAAGATGGAGTGGCAGAAAAGGCAATGTAAACCATACCGGGGCTATAGGCGCCTCTTCAAGAAGAGTAAAATCCTTTTTCCACTTTAGTATACGCATGGGGAAGCTGTCAACTTGCCATAATCCACGCTCCCATAGACAATATTGATCTTCCAGTAGAGAGCATTGGAGCACGACATGTTTGGCATCAAAATCAGCAAATTTCACCGTCCCCTTGAGCTTTAAATTGTCGATGAATTTCTGAACTCCAATCGCACGAGGCCTGCCGTGAGAGAACTTACCAACGAACGTGTATTCGAAAGGTTCTAAGAGCCTTCGAGATTCTTCGGCAGAGAAGATGGTAGCCGGGAGCCCGTTTCTGTTCCCTTGAATTCGTGAAATCGGCGCGGTTCCCTTCACCATCAAGGCAAAAGACTTATTATTTAATAATAAGTCAGATTTTTCCATTCTCACCTTGAGTTGGGCTTGGTTTGAACAGCAATAGAGTGTTCTTCTTTATTCGTTGTGCAATCTAGTAGTTACACATAAACTATACACTATCGAACATCAATTCTTTGCACAATAAATCCCTCAACTGTTCGCATAACAGTTTATTCCAGATAATCGCAAGAAAAGAAAGCTAGAGAAAAATGCAGGAGAAAAACCCGAGAGGATTTTCGTGAGAGAACCAAGGATCACTTCCGGCTTCTAATTTAGCTTATTATTTCTTACAAATGTTGTTGTTCATGTTCACCCATATTGCTTCATTCCCATAACAGTTTTCCTTTTTGTAGATATTGGAAATATCGCGAGAGAACCAAGGAGCACTTCGTTACGTAAAACTAGCTGTTACACATAATAACACTTTGCAAATATAACCTCAAACAGCAATTCACGAAGCAATTTACACGATAGTTCACCCAACAATTCACATTAACAGTTTATTCAAGATAATCGCAAAATAAAACGTTAGAGAGAAAATCGCGAGAGAACCTACAATTCACGAAGCAATTTGCACAATAATTCATTTAACAAATTCACATAATAGTTTATTTAAGATAAATCGCGAGAGAGAAAATCTAGAGAAAACCGCAGGAGAATTTTCGTGTGAAAGTTTTCGCAAGAGCTAGGGTTTCTAAGTATCTTATGTATCTCTCTCTCTCTCTCTTTCTATCTGTCTATTTATTTGTCTATCTATTTAACTATCTATTTTTGTGTCAATCTATCTCACTATCTAATTATCTACTTATTTGTCTATCAATATACCTATCTATCTGTCTATCAATCAATCTATCAATTTGTCTAGAAATCTATCTATCAATCTTTGTATTAATCTATCTATCTATCTATGTGTCATTATATATATATATATGCATGCCTATCTATCTATATTTTTAACTATCTATCTATATTTTTATCTATCTATTTATCTAATTTTCTAACTATTTATCTATAAATTTGTATATCAATCTATCTATGTATTTGTGTATCTATCTTTCTATCTATATATCATCTCTATTTGTCTATCTATTTATCTATCAATTTGTCTATCTATCTATCTATCTACATATCTTTCTATCTAACTATTTATCTGTCTATTTATCTATATGTCTATTTATCTATCTGTCAATCTATTTGTCTTTATATCTGTCTATCTTATTATCTATATATATGTTTATCTATCTATCTATCTATCTATTAGTCTATTAATCTATCTAATTATCTATCTTTGTATATATCTATCTATCTATCTATTTAAATGTCTCTCTATCTATCATTCTATCTATCTATTTTTCCTTCTATCTATATATCTATATATATCTTTATCTATTTGTCTAAAAATGTGTATAACACACTATCTATATATCTATTTATCTATCTTTCTATCTTTTTATTTTTCAATTTATCTATAAATCTATATATCAATCTATCTATCAAAATGTCTATCAATCTTTGAATCAATCTATCTATTAATTTATCTATCTATCTAAATATCTATCTACCTATCTATCTATTTATCAATATATCTATCTATCTATATATCTATCTATCTATTTGTTTATCTATATGTCTTTCTATCTGTCTTTCTATCTGTCTATCTATCTATTTATCTACCCGTCTATCTAATTATCCATCTATCTATCTAGCTATCTATCTTTCTATCTATATATCTAACAATCTAATTGTATATATATATATATATATATATATATATATATTTATTTATTTATTTATCTGTCTATCTATATAACTTTATATTTCTCTATCTATTTCACTATTTAACTGCATATGTATTTCTAAATCTATCAATCTATTTATTAATCAGTCAATCAATAAATCAATCTAACTGTCAATCAATCAATCAATCTATCTATCTATTTATCTATCTATCTATCTATCAATCTATATATATCTTTATCTCTTTGTCTAATAATCTATCAAACATTCAAATTATCTATTTATGTATCTTTCTATCTATCTATCTAAATATCTATATGTCTTTCTATCTGTCTATCTTTTTTTCTATCTATCTTTCATTCTATCTTTCTATCAATTTGTCTATAAATCTCTTTATCAATCTTTCTATCAAACTTTTTATTTATCTGTCAATTAATCTATTTATCTATCTGCCTACCAATCAATCTATTTATCTTTCTATCTATTTGTCTACTTACCTATCTATCTTTTAATCTCTCTATTAATCTATCTATTAATCTATTAATAATCAATGAATCTATATATATCTATCTATCAATTTCTTTATTTATCTGACTATTTATCAGTATATATATATCTATCATTCTATCTATCAATCTGTCAGTCTTTATATATATCTATCTATCAATTTGTATATCTATCTATTTGTCAATCAATCAATCATTCATTCATTCTATCTATCTGTCTATTTATGTATTTATCAATCTATCAATCAATCTATCAATCAATCAATCTATCTATCAATATATCACTCTATCTATCTTTCTGTTTGTTTATCTGTCTGTAAATCTGTATATTTATTTCTCTATCTTTCTATAAATAAATCGATCTATTTGTCTATCTATCTATCTATCTATATACCTATCTATCTATCTATCAATATATTGATCTATTTGTCTATCTTTATGTCTTTCTATTTGTCTATCTATCTATTTTTTTCTCTCTTTATCTATATATATATATCTATCTATATATCTTTCTATCTATTTATCTATCTATTTGTCTATCTATCTATTTATCGATATGTATTTCTATTTATCTAGTTATCTATTTTCTATCTATCTATATTTCTAACAATTTCTATGCAAATCTATCTATCAATCTATGTATCAATCTATCTATTAATCAATCTATTTATTTGTCTTACAACCTATCTGCATATCTATATGTCATTTAACTGTCTACCTACCTATCTATTAATATGTCTATCTGTATATCTACTAGTCTATCAATTTGTTCATAAATTTATTTATCAATCTATCTATCATTCTATATTTCAATCTTTTTAAGAATCTATCTATCTATCTGTCTATCAATCTATATATTTATCAATCAATCTATCTCTTTATCTATTTATCTACTTATCTATATATCAATTTGTTTATCTATGCTTTTATCAATCTGTCAATCTATCTTTCTATCTAACTATATATCTTTTTTTCTATCTATTTGTCTCTATAACTATCTATCTATCGATTTATATATCATTCTATCTCTCTATTTATCACTCTTTATATATATATATATATATATCTACTATCTATCTATTTGTCTATTTATCTGTCAATCATTTTATTTGTGTATCTATCTATCTATCTATCTATTTGTCTATCTATCTAGCATTCTATATATCAGTATATCTATCTTTCTATAAATCAGTCTATCAATCTGTCTATCTATTTGTCTATCTATCTATTTGTCCATCTATTTATCGAACGGTCTCTCAATCTATATATCTATATATTTGTTTATTAATTTGTCTATCTTTCTATCTATCAGTCTATCTATCTATCTGTATATTAATTTGTCTATTTATCTCTCTTTATTTATATATCTTTCTAACTATCTATCTATTTGTCTAACTATTTGTCTATCACTCTGTCTATATATATGTCTATCTATCTTTTTATCTATTTGTATATCTATCTATCTGTTTGTCTATCTATCTATTTACCTATCTATATATCTACCTATTTATTTGTCTATATATATGTCTATCTATCTTTCTATCTTTCAATTTGTCTATCTATCTAACTATCTATCTATCTTTCTATCTATTTGTTTTTCGATCTGTCTATCTATCTTTCTATCAATCAACTATCTATCTGTCTATCAATCAATCTATCAATCTTTCTATCAATCTGTCAATCAATCAATCAATCAATCAATCTATTTATCTATATGTATATTTATCTAACTATCAATCATTCAATCAATCTATCTATTTTTCTATCTATCTATCTATCAATGTATTTGTTTATCTATCTATATAGCTATATGCACTACAATAAAATATCCATTTTGCTAGGGAAATTTTAATACGACTAAAATCCCAACCTAATTAGTGAGGGATTAGCTAGGGAATAACAAAGAATTTTTGATTTTACATTAAATTAAAATTTTGCAATAGAATAGTGACAAATTAGTGATGTAAATGTTCGATTGAAAATTTTTTGTTACTAATATTTTCGTAGATTTCTACACAAAAAAGTAGGGAATTTAGTGATGGTATATCCTAGCTAATTAGATCGAGACAAAATCCATCATTAAATAAATATATGAATTTTTTTTACATTTTATATTTTATTGCAAGTGATTATTTCTTAAATTTTATTTTTCACAAAATATATCCATTTAGTTAGGGATTTTTCCCTAACTATTTGGGCTGGGGATAATTTTCATCACTATTTATGATTTAATTTTTTATATGTTATTTATTTTAATATTTTATTTAATTTTGTATATTAAAGCTACGTATTCAATGGTCTATTGATGAGCGATCCTTGAAATACACATTCTAACCTTATATTTATAAAAATAGGTTATTATAAACAAATAATATAAAAAATATAGAAATAGAAAAAATTTAATATTAATAAAGACTACAATAACTTTTAATAAATGCTACAATAACTATTAATAAAGATTACAATAACATTAAATTATTAAGTCTATACTTTTTAAAATTTTTAAAGATATTTTAAAAAATAAATAAACATATATTAAAATTTCTACCAATAAAAATATAAAATAATTCATTGTATAAAAAAATATAATAATTAATGAAAAATCTAGTAAATATTAATATTATTTTAACTTTAAAAAATTGTTTCATGACTAAAGAAATTTTTTTAAAAAATAATTACTAAAAAATTTGAAATTTTTAAATTATAAAAAAAGTACTAATTTTTTATAATATTTAAAATGAAAATAAATTGATATTTAAAGATAAATATAAAGATATTCACCCCTATTGAAATTTATAAGAACTATATAATTGAGTTAATTTTATCTCTAAAGTACCCCCAATCCGAGCTAATCTTTAGAGCCAAAACCATGTTTTTATCTCTAAAGATCAGCAGGACTAGGTACAGAAATGTCTTGCCACACTGGAGGGTCAAAGGCAATCATTGAGCATGCTCAAAATTAGGTACAATTTTAAAATTTAAAACATTTATATATTTAGTGGCTATCCTAATAGTCTAAATAAATCACATCTGTGCATGGTTTTAATAATTTTGTTTAAAATTTTTTAACATATGTTATTTTTTAACTTAATAAATATATACTATAGGCTAGAGAATTGGGTCGTGATCCTAATTTTTATGAGATTTTCAGGAAGATGCATGTAAAGAAAGAGGATTATCAGTTTGTTGACAAAAAGTTTTAGATTATTAATGTAATAATTTATTATATTAATAAAATTTTATGATACTAGAGTAAATTTTGAAAGTTGTTTAGAATACAAAACATTAAATTTACTTTATGTATATCTAGAATAGTATTTTTCTCTATTTTATCACAAGAATTCATGGATGAATGTGTGACATTTTATTTTCAACAAGTTGAGGGTTCTATGGATCATCAACCAATTGACTATGATCCTATCTATTTAAAGACAATAGAAGGTCATAAGAAGCAATGAGTTTCCGACATCGGCTTGAAGGGACTGACATTTTATTGTAGTAGTCATGCTTCTAATTTATCTGTCACAATAATGGTGGATGAGGTGGTCGAACAAAAAGTAAAAGAAACAAATAAAAGTTTTGAAATTATGGAGACCAAAATGAAAGGGAAGGATGAACAGATATCTCATTTGAAGGAAGAAATGCAAGAAATTAAAGAAATGAATGATGAGATGAAAAAATGAATGATGAGATGAAAGAATTTAAGAATTTAATGCAACCGCAGATGTACTACATGGAGTCACAATTAGTGGCATTGATGCGACATATAACATTTCAAGATCCAACTACAAACTAGGTAGGAGAGGTTAGCACAAATGCACCAACTAATAATGAGGATAATTTTGTATTAGAATTATTTCTGAATTATTTTTGATTTTTGTCTATGCATAGCAAAACAAGATGAGATTTTTTTTGGAGGTATCATTTTTCTTTATTCTTGTTTTGTTCTTTGCTTTGCCGATTAACCTAATCATGAATCTTTGTTGGACATTTGATGTGAGAGGCATAAAAAATTCTGATTCAAAGCCTTTAGACATTGCCACTATCCTTCCTATGGATGGGTCTCATCTTTACAGATCTCAGCAGGATCAAAGAAGGCTAAGCTTCAATTATCTTTAATATTACTGAAACATTTTATTTTTGCACACACACTCTCTCTAAAGATCATTTCTGGCCATCTTTTAGATATTTGTTGAAGTTGTATGACTATCATCTCAAATTCATGTTTTTTTATGTCCATAATTACTATTTTTATATATCTATGAATATGTTTGTATGTACCCAAATATTTTTGGTAGAGTTTTAACCTATAATAGGTATATAAAAGGCTGGGCTTGTCCTCCTGGTGATAGGAATAGTATGTTAGCTTCTAAAGTTGTGAATGAACAGAAAAATTCTAGTCCCATGTAGACATAGGTTTGTTCTTGACACTCTTATTTCGTGCAGATCTACATTGTTACTATTTAGATCTATGACTACTTTTTATTGTTCATTGGTGGAATTAAACAATTGAATTGTTAATTTCCATAATGATTGCTAATAAAATTCAATTAAATGTGTTCATTCGGTTTGTTCTCCCCCTCTTGCATGTTCGTAGTGTCAAGGATGACAACGAGCTGGACACGAGGAAGTATGGTTATCAATGGGGTTGTGGTGGGTGCAAATCCACATGTTACACAACTAGCACATCGATGTATCCCCTGCCGATGAGCATGAAAAGAAGATGAGTAAGAATAGCTAGGAGGAAGGTGAGTCAAGATGCCTTGCTATATTAAGTATGCAAATTTTGTAGCCACTTGCTTTTTTTTTATATATTTGGAAGACAAAACATCTAATTTTTGATGTTTTGTTCCTCTTATTTTCTTTGCATGTGTATTTTTTTTATGGAGTGCATATTGTTTTTATGGAGTGCATATTAAATTGTTCTATAGTTACGTTGATGCATGTAATGAAGTGACGGCCCTTACTTTGAACCAAGTGAGGAACCATATGCCAGCAGAAGCTACAGGGTTGATGGACTAATACAATGAAGCTAAGAAATCAAAATCATTGGTGCAAGCACATGGAGAAGGGAAGACCCATTCTAAAAAAACCACATGGGAGCATGGTGCCATAGTGGGTGGTAGGGCAGAGCTACCCCTTTATATGCCTTAGGAGCAGATTAGTTCTGGTTGCGGGGAGGCAATGTGTGAACTTTGATGCGCCAAGCCTAGCTCGTCGCTTGTATTCCAAGTTTTCCACTAAAAGTTTTTAGACATATTTTCAAAAATTTAAATAATATTTGCAATCCTTATTAATGTTGATAGTGATGTTTTGTTTCTTCTTTGTGAAATATAAATGGGATAATACTTTACCTACTATTCTATATCTATATCTATACCCGCTGTTCTATATCTATATAAGACATCCATATATATTGTAGTGTATATGTATATATACTAAGTATATATGTACATATATACTAGTATATATGTACATATATACTTAGTATATATACATATACACTATAATATTATATGTACATATATACTATATATAACTATCTTATTCATGAGCACGATGTTTGTGATTTTGCTTATGTTTTGCTGGGTGCCATGTTCGCTACTTTATCAATTGATATGTTGTTCTATTGATAGCTTTTTGGAGGAAGAATTAGCATGACTTACACATTGAGGCTTGCCTAGCACACAGAGGTACACTTCGAGAGTGTAATAGAGATTATTCATCCTGTGAGTTGCCCTAATAAAAATAACATGTTATATAAGAGCATTGTTTCTATGAGGTTATTCAGCAAGTGTATTATATTTATTTTATGGTTTGTGATTTAATGTTTTACATGGTATCAAAAGCGACCCTAGGGAAAGATAAACTCTAGGGGGGTGTGTGTTGGAAAGAGCTGTAAACCCCTAGATGGAGTGCATCCCCTATGCACTAGCTACCACGATTATCCATGCATTGTTTGCTATACAAATCTTTGCATGCTCACTATATGTTATAAAAACCATCGCACTCCCACAGTGTGTTATTGAAATCATTGCTCGCAATGTTTAAGCCTCGATTCCAACTTCATCAATGCCATATGTGACCCATAGGGGTGGATGTTGCTGAATCTGAATTTTATGAGCCGGATCAGATGCTCTGCGACCACAAAAACAAGCAAGAGGCAAGATGTTGATTTCTCAATGAGTTCGTAACAGGCTTGGCATAGCATTGAGCTGTGAAAGTTTTTGTTTTTTTTTGTTTTAATTTGATTTGGTTGCTTGGATAGGGTGTAGACCATTCTTATCAAGGTGAACCAGATTACATCATGACAAATTGAATGCATTGAAATTATGAAGTTGTGCAGAGAAGCTAGATAGGCTATTATAATGGAAATGGAGTGCAGGTAAGACATCTACTCGAACATAATGATAGGTGATTTGACAAGCATCCTGAAAAAGTATATTTGGTATTCTTGTTGATTGAACTCATGTTCTTATGGTTAGAGCAATGTTTGTTCAAAATAGTATTGAGATAAGATTTCATTGATGATGATAATGAGAGGTTAAAAGAAAATTTCTATGAAGTAGTAATCAAGTTTTCTTGTTTGATACAATTTTTTGTGTACACGAGATATTCATAGATTTTTTTCTTTCAAGAATGATATTAAAACTAGCTTTTAATTTCTCGTGAATCAAAGCAAGATTAACTATTCATACTTACAACAATCAAATATTCTTTCAAATGTTCATTTATTTTTCATAAAAAAAGTTTTCTTACAATTTTCTCAAGCAAAAAATATTATAATAAATTTTAGATCACGTGAGATATGTAGATTAGAAAAAAAATTTGATTTTTGGTAATGATCATTTTCATGTATCAATAGTTCAGTTCAACTAGAAAGGTGTAATATATGGACAAGATAAAGAAATATAAGAAGATAGGAAAATAGTGTGTGCATGTGTGCATGCACGTGTGTGTGTTTGGACACATATAGTTATTCTATATTTATGATGTATTCATGTATATTGCATAAATACATGCCTATGCATTTTAAGTAAATGTAGATAAATATCTGATGCATGCGTGCAATTTACCACAGTTCATTAGTTTTTTTATTACTGAATATTGCAGACCATCCTCGTTAATCCCAAGCCTTTTCTTAACAACTTGACTGGAAAGATGGTCATTGTAAAACTCAAGTGGGGAATGGAATACAAAGGTGAGCAACCTTGTGTTCTTTTCTTGTGAATTGCATTTTTTTCTCATTTTTTCTATGGTTTCTTTTATGTTTCATTGCATCAGTGGATTCCTATATGAACCTACTAGTATGCAAAAATTCAATACCATGCAGCATGTAGTAATTCAACTTTTATTTCCATTTTGTTTGGCACTTTCTAATAAGTTTTGTATGGAAATAATACATTTTAAATAAAAAATCCAAAATAAATGCTAGTTTGAAAAATATTACCAAACTAATATGTCTGGAAACAACGTTGCAATTTGTGTCATTGTAACCGATGATCATTGCCATCCTATTGAATTTTAAAAATCAAAGGTGGTGTTGTGAATGCCAGCTATAAAATTTTAAAAATTTTAAAATGCAGGCATTGAGAATAATGGGAGAGTGTGGAATCCAACTTAGTGAAAAACAAGGTTTAACAAGCCATATCCATGAATATTTGTTCTAGAAGTACATCCACCACCATGGCTGTCACTGCAAATATCACTCCAGTTCCTGGGAATTCATAAGAATCCATAAAAACTTTCACCACAGCCAACTCTTCTCCTCCTTCATTTCTTTCTTTCGATCAATTTGAACCATTGAGGAAGAACTTAAGCTCACCATTAAAAACATTGACAAAGACTAAATATGTGATGAGTGCTTTACATGTGATGGAGATGAAGAAAAGGAACATCGTGATTAAGGGAGAGTGTGTGGCAAGCATAGAGAGTGTAGTAAGAGGAGTGAGGGAGAAAATGTAAATAGGTTTGATTAGTAACATATCCTCTGTTCTCTTTAAGGAATCATTAAAAAGTAGATGTTGACCAAAAATTTATGGAGCTTAAGTGCATCATAGAAGGTTATTCAAGTAGATGTGTTGTTTTTTATGTGGTGATCTTAAATGGGTCTATGATATCTGGCCAAATTATGGTTGGCAAGCAGGTAACAACATTATAGAGTACATTATCACAGAGATGCAAAGTCTGATCTAAGGAATAGGCGGAAAGGATGGAAGAGTATGGCTCATGGGAATCCCCACATTCCAAACTTACATCAAGTGTAAAGTAAGCTTTCCCTCTCTAGAGATTATTTGGAAACTTTATCGAGTTACTATTCCAGTTGGAAGCCTGAATCTTAGCCTCAATCTAAACTGGCAAAATGATTCTTTTTTTTACTTTTTTACTCTCAATTTATCTAGTGCGATATATCAGTCACATATGCTACCCATCAATGACTCAACTACACACCCACAAAGGCACGCACAAACACATACACCCACACACTATTCATATGTACCGTCATGTCACCTATTGTATATAAGCGTGCATAAACAATTCATATTTCACTAGTCGTGCATTTGATGAAGTTTTAAAAAAGAAGAAAAATGGGTGTAGGAGCAAAACATCTACATGTGAGAGTGGCTCTGGCTGGAAAAATATTGAATCTGGATTACTTACAAAAAGCACAACGTCTAGCCCCAATTGCTCCATTAACCTCAACAAAGAAACTCAAGTTCGAAACCATTAGTTCATTTCTATAGGTTATGCTTGCTTGAGTTTATTGTCGTGGCTATAGCAGTATAAAGATAAAAAGAGGGGAAATGATAAGGTGCCTATTTGTTTTATTAAATATGAAATATGACCTTGTCATACTCTAATGTATCTATATCATTTTCTTTCTATTAAATGATTTGTTTTTTTATAATCATGATTTAGAGTGAACTAGTCAACTTCAACAAATCAAGGGATTCTTGCCACAAGTGGCTTCTCCATTTCAATCCAGAGAAAACCATCAAGTTAAATTCATCTTTTTCATCTTCAGTTTATGCATCATCTCTTGATCAAACCACCAACTTAACTTGGCTGCTCACTTAGAAATATATATGGCCAAGATACAATATTGAAAGTAGAAATGAATCCAAACCGAATCTTGTGTCAAACCCAAATTCAAGCCCGAATCTGTCATCATCAAGCGAGGAAGACATTGATGAAGATCTTGATTTTTAAAATTTAATAATGTGGCAATGATTATCGTTAACAATGATGTCCTTTGCTAACCTATTTCCATATGCACTAGTTTGGTAATATTTTTCAAACAAGCATCATATTTTGGAATTTTTATTTAAAATGTATTATTTCCATACAAAACTCCTTTTTAACTTTCTTATAATTAACTTTGGACTGATACGTGAAGTTGAACAACACAGAAGAATATGTTGATGGATAGTTCACTGGAAATCTTGGGAAAATCTTAATTCGGTATTTTAAAAATAAGCTCATGATTATCTCGTTGGATGAAATTTCATGCAAATGGTAGTTGGTGTTGCATGCACTAGTCTATCTATTTATCAGTGACATTGTGTTGTGTTCTTTATTGGTTTGTAAAATGTAGTATGTTATGCTCCATGTGCAGGTGTAACAATGTTCTCTATTTGCGTGAAGTACCAGAGGACAAAGAACTAGAAGATGCTGACCGTGCCTGAGAGAGCTATATGTGTGTTTTAAGCCCTTGATTATTTCCTTCTATTGACTTTGATGGTATGTGTATTAGCATGAAAGTACATGTGTCTGTGTTTACACACACACACACAAATGCACATACATGCACAAGTATACATACATGCAACTATCACAAGGTTAAAAAAAGTGTTGTTGGAAGAGCAACTAGATACAAAAAGGGCATTGGAAAATAAAATGAAGAAGGAGTTGGAGGTGGAGAGGAAATATAGACTAGAACTAAATGATGCAATGGTGATGGACATGGAGGGACATCCTCGGGTGCTAGAGTAGTAAGTAGATGTTGAGGAGGTGGGGGTGAGAAAGCAACGCAAATTTCACAAACAGATTAAACTTTATGCACTAACATTAGATACATTGATGAAGAATAAGATGTAATCAAGTTTTGTTAGGTTCCTATTTTAACTATGTAACAAATTATATAAAAATATTTTATTAATTGATTTTATTTTTTTTTAATTATAAATAATGGGTTATAGTTCATGTTTTTATAAAAATATGTAATTAAATTTTATGTGAAAAATTAAAAATGTGAAAATAATTTTGGAATGAAAATAGCTAGAGATTTTTTTTCTCACTAATTTAGCTAGAGATTTTTCCCTCGATAATTTAGCTAAGGAATTTTCTCTTGCTAATTTTGATAGGGAAAATATTTACTCTTTAATTTTTGCAACAAGCACTTTGGATTAGAGGTGTCAAATGGGATGATTCCTTCCATGCCTAGCCAGAAACGACACAAGAATTTCTCGTGCCCATGCACATTCCATGTCATGCCGAGTCCAACCGGGCCTCATGTTGTGCCTGGCCCTACACGGTACCATCGCCTAGTTGGCTCAGTACCTCGGTACGAGCCGAGGTACCAATACCATACTACCCCGTCAGGCTGAGGCTCAGCCTGACTAATCTGGAAACAGGGCGGGCCTAAATCTGAACCAACCCCAACCCCAAAGGCCTATTACGGGCTTACAGCCGACAATTCAAATATTTTAAAAAAATTATTTGAAATTTAGCGGAAGGATTCTGCCTCCAATGGCTATGGGGCAGAATTTGACGACCCATATGATTCTGCCCCGAAAAAATTATTAAAAAATTCAAAAAAAAATACTTTAAAAAAAATTCTAAATTTTTTTCTATAAAAGCCCCCCACCCCCTCTCTAATTTTTTTGTTTTTCAAAAATATAAAATCTCACATTCTCTCTCTTTCAAACTTTCTCCTAAAATTTTATCTCTTAGGATTTCAGCTCGTCTTTTTAGTTCTCACAAATTAGGCTCGTCTTTAGTTGGTGTTTGCATTGGTCTTTAGAAGTTAGATTTTTGGTGCACGTGCTTTTCTTTACACTACTTTATGGGTATTTCTATTTTTTTTCTCTCTCTCTACAATTTAAGCTTAACTCTTGTCTAAAAAACCAAAAAAATGACAAATACAAATACTAATAAATTTAATTTAAATTTAGAAAATGAAAATCTTATACAAAAGTCCGATGCTGCTGAAACTTTGGTTTCTCACGTCGTCTCAGCCCAAATATCGAAAAAACAAAAAAGAAGGAGGAATTCTATATTTTGGACTCATTTTAATATAATAAAATAAAAAAATATTAGGGGTGAGGAATAAGAAATGGAACTGTACTAATATTGTAAAAGATTTTAACTTGTAAGAGTGCGTTTGGGACTGGACATCTTAAAAGGCTTCCCGAATTATGCACCAAAACACATGGTACATTAGATTCTAGGCAAACCCAACTTAGCTCTACATTTTTGAGACTGTATCTAGTATAGTCTCAAAGTTTACCCCCTTCATATGCCATAGCGAGTTATTAATGAATTTATGGTATATAGTAGAGTGATCTTCGTGACGTCTGATATCTGGACTAGTCACGATGATGCATCTTATGCATGTCTAACCGCCCACTATGTAGATTCTAAATGGCCGGTGAATAAAAAAATTTTGGATTCTCTGAGATTCTCCATCCTCATGATGGATCTGCCATTTTTGAGTGTATGATAAAAATCTTTAGAGAATATAAAATTCAAAATAAAATTTTTAGTATCACAATCGACAATACATCTAATAATGGAGTCGCAATTAACATGTTTGTTAGGAATATTAGAAACGCACCATTAAAAAATATTTTCTACGTTTAATGCATGTGTCACGTGGTTAACATGATTCTACATGTGGGGATGAAGGTGTGTTTCCTCGCTTTGGAAAACATATGTAACTCACTAAAATATATTTGCACGCTTCGCAAACAATTGGGGCTCGGTAGTCTCCATTTGTCTGTGGATCTTAAGAAGAATAAATTCCAATCAGATGTGAGATATTGTTTGAATTACACGTACCTAATGTTGGTGTCATGTGTTGGATACAAATACGTGATATCATACTACGTCAATAGTAAGAGTGATTAACGTTTTATTGACAACACTAACTAGGCTTTAAATTTTTAATTTATGAAATTTTTAAAGATTTTTTATGACATGAATATGTATTCGTTGGTTTACACTCCCATGACTTACAGTGAAAACAGGTGCATATGCAACATTAGTAGCATGTTTAGGAAGTACCAAGCTGATCCAAAACTTAGCCATATGGTTACAGATATGGAAACCAAGTATGTAAAGTACTAGTCTACCATACCATCTCTTTATTATCTCACTACATGCATGGACCTTAGGGTTAAGGTGGAAGAGGTAGATAATATTTTGACTTACATTTCCTCGTGCATTAACCTGGAAGACTTGCCCGAAAGGTTAATTCACGAGAAGTTGACTAACCTTTTCGCATACTATGATACTACATATGGTGATAGTAGTAGTAAGGCTATGAGTACGAACATTGATACCATATTCGGAGATGATGATTTTTCCATTTAGTTAGCTAGGAGGAAATGACAGGGTGGACCATCGAATAGGAGCCAGCTGTCTCGGTACAAAGATATCAATTACTACTCAATCCTATCACATTCTGATACTAAGAATCCTTATATATTATAGTGGTGGAAATAATATGAGTCTACCTTTCTCATGTTATCTAAGATAGCACGGGATCTATTGACTCCTCTAGTGTCGAGCATAGCATAGAGCCTAGTTTTTCTATTGTAGTGAATGTAATTTTGGACAGGAGATAAAGATTATGTCAAGATATTATTGAGGCTTTAGTATGCATGAAGGATTGAGAGGATTCGATGTTTAGCATCGAGGATCATGCTGGGACTGGGAGTGGGACTACAATGAATGCGGGGGAGTTGATTACTGATGATGATCCATGTGATAGTGATATTGATATTGAGGTCAAGGATGATAATGATACGAGAATGGATGATTGATGAGGTTGCTACTTGATGCTTGACGGTTGATGATTTCCGGATTGCAACATGCCGACAGCTATACTTTTGTTACAATTATGCTTTTCCATATGAGTTATGCTTGATTTTGATTTTTGATTTCGATGTTTTGTACTTATTTTTAATTACATAGTATTTGGTTTAGTTTGGCCATTTGGCACTTGACTTTGAGTGTGACTTTGTTATTTTTGTTAAATAAAATTTGTGTTTATTTTATTTTTATTTTTAATAATTTCATTAAAAATTCTAAAATATAATTCTAATAAATTATAATCTAATTAAACCATAATTAAAACAAACAACATAAAAAAATAAACTTTATAACTATTCAAATATTTACAATTTAAATTTTAAATATTTTTAAATATTATCTAATTTATATTTTATAATTATATAAATATTCTAAACAAAAAAATAAAAAAAAAATTTAACTTTTTTTAAACCACTTTATCCAGGCCTGACTAGGCACGACCTAAAACCGATCATGCCAACCGAGCCATATTGAGCCTTGCTTGAATAAACAATGCAGGGTCGGGCATGGCACAGTTACTGTAGACGTGCCTAGCCTGGCATGGTAGCACGGTTGGGCCGACGAAAACCATGTCGGGTCAGCCCAACACGACCCGTTTGACACTTCTACTTTAGATTAGGAAAGGTTCCATTGTTAATCCAACTTTATATCCACTTTAGCTATAGAAAAACTCCATTTAGCTAGGAAATTTTACAAGCTATTTGTGATTTTTTTTTAGTGATCTCTATCTATCTATATATTTGTTTATATCTCTATGTATGTATTTATCTATCTAAATATCTATATATTTTTCAATCAATCAATCTATCGATATATCCGAATCTATCAAACTATTTATAAATTTGTCTATCAAACTATCTATCATTCTGTATATCAATCTTTTTATCAATCTTTCTATCTATTTGTCTATCTATCAGTCTATAAATATTTCTATTTATCTATCTATTTATGTCTTTATATATCTATCTACTTATCTGTCTAAAAATTTGTTTATCTATCTCTCGATCTATCTGCCTATCATCCTATCAATAAATTTGTCAATTATTCTATCTATCGATCTGTCTGTCTATCTATCTGTCTATCTTTCTGATCTATCTATTTTTCTATTTATCAATCAATCAATCTATTTATCTATTATTAAGTCTCTCTATCTGTCATTCTTTATATCTATCTATCTATCAATCTATATGTCTATCTATCTATATATCTATTTGTCTATTTATCAATCTATCTATCTCTCTATCAATCTATCTATTTGTCGATCAATCAATCAATCTATCTATCTATTTGTATATCTATCTATCAATAAATCAATCTATCTATCTATTTGTATATCTATCTGTCTATCTATCTATTTATCTATCTATCTATCTGCCTGTCTGTCTGTATATCAATCTATTTATCTATTTGTCTCTGTCTGTCTATCTATCAATTTATCTATTTGTCTCGCTATATGTCTATCGCTCTATCTATCTATCTATCTATCGACATATCTATCTACCTACCAATCTATTTGTCTATCTATATGTCCATATATCTATCTTTCTTTCTTTCTATTTGTCTATCTATCAATCTCAGTATCTATCTGTGTATCTATCTCTCTATTTATTTGTATATTTATCTATCTATGTGTATCTATCTTTCTATCAATCAATCTATCTATCAACTATCTATCTGCCTATCAATGTCTATCAATCTATCTATCAATATGTCTATATACCAATCTATCTAACTATCAATCTATCTAACTATCAATCATTTTTTCTATCTATTTATCTATCTATCTATATATGTATCTGTCTATCTATCTATATAGCTATATGTCTATCAATCTATTTATATATTTGTCTATATATTTTTTTGTATAATCTATCTATCTAAATAACTAACTATCTATCTGTCTATCTATCTATCTATCAATCTATATTTATCTGGCAATCTATCGGTCTATCTATATGTTGATCTAACTAGCTATCTTTCTATGTTTCAATTTGTCTATCTATAAATCTATAAATCTATATATCTATATATCTATATATCTATATATCTATATATTTATATATCTATATATCTATATATCTATCTGTCGATCTATTTCTCTATCTAATATATATTTATGTCTATTTATATGTTTTTCTATCTGTCAATCTACCTACCTACCTATCTATCTATTTATCTATCTATCTGTCTGTCTATCTATCCATATATCTATCTATCAGTCTATCTATCTTTATATATATATATATCTGACTATCTATCTACCTATCTATCTATCTATCTATCTCTTTATCAATCTTTATATCAATATTCCTATCATTGTGTCTATCTATCTATCTTTCAAACAATCTATGTATCATTCTAAGTATATGTCTACCTATCTCTCTATGAATATGCCTATCTTTCTATTTATCATTCTAACTTTCAATCTATCTATCTATCTATCTATCTATCACTCGATGTATCAATCTGTCTATAAATCTATCTATTTGTCTTTCTGTCTCTCTATCTATCTATCTATCTACCTCTCTATCTATCTATCTATTTGTCTATTTATCTGTCTATTTATATGATTATCTATCTGTCTATCAATATGTGTATCTATTTGTCTATCAATCTCTCTATCTAACTATATACCTAAGTATCTCTCAATATGTTCATCTATCTGTCTATCATTTTGTCTATTAAAATTTTTATTAATCTACCTATCAATCAATCTATCTATCAATCTATTCATCTATTTATCTATTTATCTATCTGTATATCTATTTGTATATATCTATCTATATATTTTTCTATCAATATGTCTATCTATATATCTATAGATAGATAGATTGATTGATAGATAGATTGATATATATATCTATCTATCTATCTATCTATCTATCTGTCTGTCTGTCTGTCTGTCTGTCTATCTATCTATGTAAATATCTTTTGATCTATCAATTTATCTATATAAGATTTTCCCATCACTAAAATAGAATATCGACAAATTATTGATGAAAATTATCCCAATCTAAAGTGCTCTTCATAAAATATTAACGCAAAAAATGCCTAGCAAATTTTTTAATGACGGAAATTCCTTAGCTAATTATAATTTTTTCAATGCTATTTTTGATTGTAATTAAGAATAGTAATTAATATTTTTCAATTGAAAATGTATAGAAAATTCTCTAGCTAAATTAGCTATGGAAAATTCCATTCCAATTTTAATTCCAAAGCTATTTTCACAATTTTATTTTTTACATGATATTTAATTACATATTTTTAAATTTTTATATTAAATTGAATAAAAATATATACTATAAACTTTATTTAAATTAACAAAAAGAAAAAGCAGTTAATAAACTATTCTGATACAATAGTTACATATTTAAAACAAAAATATAACATAGGTATATAATTATTTAAATCTAAATCATCATCCTCATCATATGATGCATTTGTGATAGGATCTCATGTGTGGATACTCTGCTGGAACTCTGTGTGCTATCTATCTTATCAAGGATGCTAACTTTGACTCCATATATGTCATCTCCTATTGTATTGCATTCTTCATTTTTTTTTCATCTTATCATTCACTTCTTTCATTTTCTACATATACATCAATTCAAACTTAAATGATACGAAGGTTGGAAACTTATTAATTTAGCAAAATTATATATATGACCATCACTTATATAGCATTTACCAATATGCATGAAGATTTCTGATTCAGAAAATTATGTAGTTTTGCAGCACATATATAGCATTCACCAATCATTGTGCAAAATTTTATCCATAAAACAAATATTGAATTTCCAACATACTATTTTAGAACATTGAAGAAATAAAATAATTACCCAATAGCTATTGGAATCATCACAAAGAGAGAATCTAGTAACAGATTGATGACCACTATCGGAGCCATATGGCACATCGTGAGAATAAAGCATGTATTTGGTCTTCTCGTAGATCAGCTTCAGAACTAACTCGTACATAATCTGGATGAAGAAATCAACATTACTCAGATAAAAATCTTTTAGTTTATTGAACATGCACGATACTAGAATCAAACATCATATTTGATACTCATGATGCATTTTAGGTTTGAACAATTAGGATCCGAAAATACATAAAAAAATTCGATTTATATAAATTATAGAGCTCATGATATATTTTGGCTTCCAGTCCGGCAAGGTTTCCTATTACTGATTCCATCAATTAGGTATATCTTTATGAATTCAGCTGCAGGGTGGGTGGATTCTATGTTTCTAACCTCAATTCCTTCCGAAGAAGTGATTGATGTTGATGCAAAGGATGACCAATCCATGCCTAAGGTAGATACAAAAAAATTAAAAACATCAAGAAGATTCTTGGGCTGCAACAGCATAAGCAGTATGATAGTGTCAAAGCAAAACGATATGGTCATCTCATGATAATGGCAGATCATGATCATGATGGCTCTCACATTAAAGGTTTAGTGATCAATTTCATTCACTATTACTGGCCATCTTTGCTTAGGGTTCCATCATTCTTAGTTGATTTTATCATCCTAATCATGAAGGAAATGCATATAAGTGGAAGAGTTGTACACTTCTACACCAGTTGAGTTTATCACATAATACTTTAACCAACTGAGGAGGATGTTCATCATGCACAACTTAATGAAAAAGTGAACTACGATAGCTGCTAAAAAATGTCATCATATCTACTACCAATATAGAAATAGCAATAGCTTCAAATATTACAACCTATAAATGGAAAAAAACTATGGATCCCTTCCCTCATTAACACAAACTATGATGCATAGGTGCTGGTAGAATTATAGTGATCAAATAGGGTAGCGGCACTGACTGACTAAGAAGGGAGTCAATAGCAGAAATGTGATAATGGTGACACTAATAGTGGTGGCACAAAAAATAACAACTAACACTAGGGTCTTAGCTGTTATTTTCTGCCGACTCTATGATAGGCCAAAACAACATATTCAAACCTTTCAATTATGCAAACGATTAGTCTACCTAATAAGGACTCATAATTTAACTAAGAAAACTAAAAAGGAGCATTCTTCATGCATAATTTTTCCTAGTCATATTCATGATCACCAAACCAACAGAACCCCACCAGATATGAAATGCAAACCCCAACTTAACAAATCTGAAACAAATTACAGCGTGATTTATGCTACACACCGAATACGCATAAAGAAGCAACAAAAAAAATACCTCTTGTTCTACTCAATGTCTTGCACTACATTAACTAGTTAATCTTATCTTCTATGATTCCTTTTTCACTTGAACAGAAATAATCAGAGCTCATCTTCTTCCATGCCTTACTTTTGACTCTGATATAATGTTGTGTTTAAAATATTTATATAAATGTTACATATATATATACAATACAAGAAAATCCCATATAACTAGGATAATTCCCTAGCTAAATAAGCATCTTCCATTTCCAAACCGAACATAGCTACGGATTAACGATAGAACTGTTCCTAATTTAAAGTGCCCATCACTAAAATTTAGAGAGGAAAGTGTCCCTAGCTAATAATTTAGTGATTGAAAAATCCCTAGCTAAAAAAATAATTTCCCTAACTAAATTAGCAAACTAATTGAGAGTTTTCGTCGCTAAATACATATAATGACGGAAGCTTTCCCTAGATAAAGTGTTTGTTGCTAAATATTAGTGATTGAAAATGTCCATAGCAAAATAAGTTTAGTGGCAGTAAAAATCCCTTGCTAAAATAAAGTTATCCCTAACTAAATTAGCTAGGGAAAATTCCCGAACTAATTTAGCAAGGGATTTTCCCTTGCTAATTAAGTAAAGAATTGTCCCTAGCTATTTTAATTTTAAAACTATTTTTAGAATTTGATTTATTTTAAAATTTTTTAATTAAATAATTTAATATTTTTATATAAAATTGAATAAAAATAGAAACTATAAATGATAATTTATAAATTATAAAAAAAAATTAAATAACTTATTCTAATATAATATTTTACATAATTAAAACAAAAAAATAACAAAATATTATTACATCTTATTCATCAATGTATCTACCTATAGTGCATAAAGTATAATCTATCCATGCATTGATGATGCTTTATCTCCCTATGTTACTTCCATCACCAACTTTCTGCTGCGAAAAAGCTGTCCGAGTAACTATGCATCATGTCTAGTAAAAAATTCCTTCACATATACAAGATTCGTATCTGGAACAATGTACCATATCTGTAAGAAATTTAAACCACTCAATCAAAGCAAAATAAATAAAAAAAAAGCAATGTTTTGATAAATATATAATACTACAGTATATATGTACATATATACTAGCATTTCACTAGTACATATATTATTGCAGTATAGGTACATATTAACTATAGTATTATGTGTACATATATACTGAGTACATATATAATGAGTACATATATACTTAGTATATACGTACGTAAAATACTATAGTATTATACGTACGTATATACTGCATTTATTTCTATTGCTGCTACAGCCGCTACTGCTGCCGCTCCCGCTGCCGCTCCCGCTGCCGCTCCCGCTGCCGCTCCCGCTGCCGCTCCCGCTGCCGCTCCCATTGGCACTGCCACTACTGCTACTGCTACTATTGCCATTGCCACTGATACCACCACTACTGCTGCTACATTGCCATTCCTGATAATAAAAGTAGGGCGGGTGATGATACTCGACTGATCAACTTGAGATTGAGCGAGTTTTAGATGAGGCGGCGAGCTGCTTCTCCCAAAATAGGACCCGAAATTCCTCCTGAACTATAATTACACGACATTATATGAGCATCATCATCATCAGCATTCTAAGACTTATTGCAATTAGAACCAATTATTGCAGAACCTAGAGCAAAAAACTTATTTACTCAGACGTTCACTTTGTACCATGTGATAATTGCATATTAATACAATTACTAAGCTTTTTTAAACCAACTTCTAGCTTCCTAGCTAGCCAAGACCAGAAATATCTTCATCTCACATCTTTATGAAACATCTAATATCCATGGCTTTTATTACCTACATCAGTAAGCAAAGCATGATGATGACCAGACCAGCTTGAACTATTATATATTTAAAAGTGTGTCTGTGTGTAAATGGGGGGTGCGTATGACAATATATACATGTCTACAAATAAATATATGCACCAACTTATGTATATACTCGGTATATAGGTACGTATATATTTACAGTATAAAAGTAGGTATATATGTACTTTACATAACTATATATAAATATTTATGTTCGTAAAGTATTTATATTTACGTATATATAAATATTTGTGGATATGTTGTACTTTATATATCTATCAAACATCTATTTGTAATCTAAGTGGTTGTAAGTTGTGTTGTACATGAAATACTTTACATGTCTAGTATAACTTATTGCAAAAATTAGTGTGTATAACTATATATAAATATTTTATTACTATGTAACAATCTATATAATTAAATATAACTATATTTGTAACTATGTATAGATATATATATATATATATATATATATATATATATATGCATATATAAAAATCTATATATTTGTTTATAACTTTGTATATATTTATGTATAACTACTTATAACTACTTGTATGATTATATCTATATATAAATTATATGTTTAACAATATATAACTTTATTTTTAATTAAAGATACTATATGTATAAGAACATATAACTATAAATAATTATCCTTGACTATATGTATATCTATAAAAATAGTATACATAACTAAATTTAAATATATAATTAACAACGTGTATTTAATATATATAATTATATATTAGTATATAAAAATGTATTTTATTATATCTATAACTATACATAACTATATGTATAAATATATAAAATTATATGAAAAAATATATATACCTACATGTATAAATACAAGTATAACTATATGTGTAACTGTGTGTATAACCACATGTAACTATATTTATAATTACATGCATAACAACATACAACATTATGTTTAACTATATGTGTATAATTATATATATATATATATATATATATATATATATATATATATATATATTTGTATAACTATATAAAACTCTATATAATTTAATATAACTAAATGAGGCATGATTTCTTATCCTGACAATTTTTTAGTTGCTTGTTGAGGTTGAACTTGCAACCTCCAAGCAGGCTCACATTTATCTCAAGAATGAGTGTATCGAGCTTTTGGTTTTTGATGTGTAAATATATATATATATATATATATATATATATATATATATATATACATACATTTAATTGATGTTAATAACATATATATATATATATATATATATATATATATATATATATATATATATATAGTTATTATATATAAATATACTATTTATATATATTGTTTTTTGTGGGTAAATATATATATTTTATTGAACACATGTGGCATAATGTTATAAATTATAGATTAATTACCAAGCTCATTAAAATTCATTGAAAAAAAAACTAAGACATGAATATTAACAAACATATCAAGCATCATTGAACTTCATTAAAATTTAATTTAAACCATTTATTCATATTAAAAAATTTGATACATTTTAAAAAAAAATTGTAATAAATAAAATTAAATATAAATCATCAATATATTTGGAATACAATTGTATATATTCAGAATACATCAAGACACTTTGTTTTTTTTTTCTAATTGAATTTTGAGTATTATCAAACTTTATTACTAATAAATGAAAGTTGTTAAAAGATTATCATATGCTTATTTAAATATTTTTGTAAATCATTTAAATACAATAACAATATTATTTTATCATATGCTTTGCAACAATATTATTGTAAAGCATTGGATCTTCATTCCAGTAATTTATTCTTTATTTTTTATTTTAATATTCCAAGATTAAGTTGAATCATAATAAAAATTTTGCTATTTGAAGCTAAGCGATCAAAATCATTGGTGCAAGCACATGGAGAGGAGAAGAAAGTTCTAGGAAGGCTGCACGGGATCATGGTGCTACTGGGAGTGGCGAGGCAGAGCAACCACCTATTGGCCTTAGGACCGGAAAAAAGTTTTGGTTGTAGGGAGACAGGGTTCAAACTTTGATGCGCAAAGCATGGCTCCTGGCTTGTCTTCCAGGTCTTCCTATAAGAGTTTTTAGATATATTTTCAAAAATTTAAATAATATTCGCATTTCTTATTAATGTTGATGGTGATCTTTTGTGCCTTCATTGTGAAGTATAAATGGGATAATACTTTACCTACTATTCTATATTTATATCTATACCCGGTGTTCTATATCTATAAGACATCCATATATACTACAATGTATATGTTTATATATTATAGTATATATGTACATATATACTCAGTATATGTACATATACACTATAGTATTATATGTATATATATACTGTATATAACTATCTTATTGATGAGCAAGATGTTTGTGATAATTCTTATGTTTTGCTGGGTGTCATGTTCTCTATTTTATCAATTGATATGATGTTCTATTGATAGCTCTTTGGAAGAAGAATTATCATGTCTTACACATTGAGGCATGCATGGCACACACGGGTACACTTTGAGAGTGCTATAGAGGTTATACATTCTGTGAGTTGCCCTAATAAAAATAACAAGTTATATAAAAAGCAATGTTTGTATGAGGTTATTCATCAAGTGTATCTTATTTATTTTATGTTGTGTGATTTTATGTTTTACATGGTATTAAAAGTGACCCCAGGGAAAGATAAACTCTAGGCGGGATGTGTCGGAAAGAGAAAACTCTTAGAAGGAGTGCATACACTATGCTCTTGCTAAAATGATTGCCCACACATTGTGTGTTATGCAAATCTTTGCATGCTCATTGTATGTTATCAAAACAATAGCACTCCCACTGTGTGTTATTGAAATCATAACTCACAAGACTTGGGCCTCAATTCTAACTACATCAATGCCATATGTGACTCATAAAGGTGGATGTCGCTGAACTGAGTTTAATGAGTCAGATAAGATACTCTACGACCTCATAAACAAGCAAAAGGCAAGATTTTGATTTCTTAATGAGCTTCTAAAAGACTTGGCATAACATTAAGCTATGAAAGTTTTTATTTTTTTGTTTTTTTTTTGTTTTTTTTTTGTTTTTAATTTGATTTGGTTGCTTGCATTGGGCATAGACCCTTCTTATCAAGGCATATCAGATTACATTAGTGACAAATTGTATGCATTGAAACTGGGAAGTTGTGTAGAGAAGCTGGATGGGCTATAATAATGGCAATGGAGTGCATATAAAACATCTATTCGAACATCATGATAGGTGATTTGAAAAGCATCCCGATAATGTATATTTGATATTCTTGTTGATTGAACTCATGTTCGTATGGTTAGTGTAACATCTGTTCACAATAGTGTTGAGATAGATATCAATGATGATGATAATGAGTGGTAAAAAAAAATTGTATGAAGTAGTAATCAAGTTTTCTTGTTTGATATAATTTTTTGTGTACACAAGATATTCATAGGTTTATGCTTTCGTGAATGATATTAATACTAGCTTTAATTTTCTCGTGCATCAAAGCAAGTTAACTATTCATGCTCACAACCATCAAATATTCTTTTAAATAATCATTTATTTTTCCAAAAAAACTTTCCTTATAGTTTTCTCAAGCAAAAAACTTAATAATAAATTTTACTTCATGTGGGATATATGTGGATTAGAAAAAAAAAGATTTTGATTTTTGGTAATGACCATTTCCATGTATCAATGGTTCAGTTGATCTAGAAAGGTGCATTATATGGATAAGATAAAAAAATATGAGAAGATAGAAAAATAGTCTATGCATGTGTGTGTTTGGACACATATAGTTATACTATAATCATGTTGCATCCATGTATATTGCATATATACATACCTATGAATTTTTACATAAAAGCAGAAAAATATTTGATGCATACGAGAATTATAGCACCGTTCATTAGTTTTTTTATTGCTGAATATTGTAGACCATCCCCGTTAATCCCAAGCCATTTCTTAACAACTTGACTGAGAAGATGGTCATTGTAAAACTCAAAGTGGGGAATGGAATACAAAGGTGAGCTACCTTGTGTTCGTTTCTTGTGCATTGCAATTTTTTTCTTATTTTTTTCTTATGTTTTTTTCAGGTTTCCTTGCTTCGGTGGATTTCTATATAAACCTACAAGTGTGTAAAAATTCAATACCACGCAGCCTATTTTCATTTCAACTTCCATTTCCACTATAAGAAAATATTGAGTTAGCTAATGAATTTTAGCTAGGGATCAATCCCTAGTAAAATTGCAAGTGATTAGCTAGGGAATAGCAAGGGATTTATGATTTTTCTTTGAAAAATAAAATACAACGAATTAGCGATGAATTAGCGAGGGAAAAGTCTTTGTAAATTCCGCTCAAGAAAAGTGGGGAATTTAGTGACAGATTAGTGACGAAAAATTTTTGTAAATTCCACTCAAGAAAAGTGAGAAATTTAGTGACGGATTAGCGACATAAAATTTCCATAAATTCCGCTCAAGAAAAGCGGGTAATTTAGCGATGGATTTAGCGACGGAATATCCCTCGCTAATAAAAGCATGAAATTAGCAACAGATTTAGCAAAAGATTTTCTCTAGCTAATAAAATACTTGATTTAGTGACGGAATTAGCGATGGATTTTCTCTAGCTAATAAAATTATTGATTTAGCGATAGGTTTAGAGACGGATTTTCCCTAGCTACTAAAATCCTTGATTTAGCGATAAAAATATGTCCTAGCTAATAAATTCCTTAATTTAGGGATAGATTTTCCCTTGCTAATAAAATCATTGATTTAGCTATGATTTAGTGACAGATTTTCCCTAGCTAATAAAATCTGTATTTTAGCTACGGATTTAACGACGGATTTTCCCTAGCAAATAAAATCCATATTTTAGCTACAGATTTAGCGATGGATTTTCCTTGGCTAATAAAATCAGTAATTTAGCTACAGATTTAGCGATGGATTTTTGCTAGCTAATAAATTCTATATTATAACTACGGATTTAGCGACCAAATTTTACTATCTAATAAAATACGTAAATTAGTGACAGATTTAATGATGGAATTTCTCTAGAAAATAAAATCCTCAATTTTGCAATGTATTTAGCGACGGAATTTCTCTATAAAATAAAATGCTTAATTTTGCGACGTATTTAGCGATAGAATTTTCCTAGCTAATTCAATTTATAATTTAGCGATGGATTTAGCGATGTATTTTCTCTATCTAATAAAATTCGTAATATAGTGATGAATTTTTTCTAGCTTATAAAATCCGTAATTTAATTATGGATTTAGCGATGGTATTTTCCTAGCCAATATTTAACTATTTATTTTTCTTTATTTATTATTTGTTTTAATATTTTATTTAATTTAGTTTATTAAATATATGTTAATGGTCTATAGATGAGCAATCCTTGAAAGATACATTCTCCTCGTAAAATCATAAAAAAATTATATCATAAAAATATAATTTAAAAATTATAAAAATACAAAAAACAATTATATATATTAATAATGACTAAATTAACTATTTTTATGAATACAAAAAATTTATCTAAAATTTTAAAATAAGAAACTTAAACATTTGTATTAAAGTAACATTAAATAATAAATTCAATAAGAATAATATTTTTTTTCTATATTTAAAAAAATTAAATTAATATATATTAAAATTTCTATTAATATAAATGTAAATTAATTCATTATATAATAAAATAGAAAATATTTTCAAAATTATCTGAATTGACGAATAAACAAGTAAAAATTAATATTATTATAAGTAAAAAAAAGTTATTATTATAGAAAACTTTTAAATAAATAAATAATACAAATTTTGAAAATATTGAAATATAATAAAAATAAATTTTTTTTAATAAAGTTAAAAGAAAATAAATTAATATTTATTAATAAATACATAGATGTTTGCTATTAAAAAAATTTATACAAATTAAACAATTTAGTAATATTTTTACTATTAGTTTTTAACATTAAGTTTTTATTAAAATAATAAATATAATTTATTTTAATTTTCTTCTCACATTAAGTAATTTTTTGATTTTTAAAAATTATTAATGATATCAATGAAAAATTTTGCCTTTAAAATTATTTCATATTATCTTCGTAAAAATTAATATGAATTCTTAATAATTTATAACAATAAAATATAGATCTTTATATATTTTTTAACATTAATAGTATTTTATAACTCTTCGGCGAGTGACTAGAAGACAAATTATTTTATCATTTATGTCTTATTATATAGAGTTTGTTAATATTGTACCTATTTGATATTTTTTTATAAGGCTAAACATATTTTTTTAATTGTTTATATATTTATTATTTAATTAATAATATAATAAAAAATTGTAAGGTGTTTGTTTTGCATTTGTACCTTGCAACATGCACATTAATTTTGTTGAAAAGATTTTGATAGTAAATAAAATTAATGAGTCTTTTTGATTATATATATATGTATTGTTTATTTAGTGTTTTAATAATTAAAAATATAAAAAATTTGCTAATATTTACATTCACGTCGAGACTCGATATTCTTCAACATTAAGTGAAGTGAACCTCCGCATTCGTCCATCAATCCCTCGACACCAATGCATTAACATATAATCGAGGTTTAAGTTTTAATTTTTATTTGTTTTGAGGTATGTTTTATATATTTATTCTTCATCGATTATCTTGATTAAGCTTATGCGTATTGATTCTGTTATTTATTGTTTCCAAATTCTTCTCTTTTATTCACGGTGGTGTTCTTGGATTGCGTATATATACTTAATCGTATACATATTCATGCATTTGTGATATAATGCATTGTCATTGTGTGAATTTTGATGGTGCATAGTAGGTATGCCGAATTAATAACTTCTTCAATATACATAATTACATACTGTATACAAAAATAGTATACATAAATATAAGTGTGCTTTATATAAGTGTGTTTAAACATAACTATATATATATATAACTATAAAAATAGTTTACATAAACTATTTAAACATAACTATATCTATATAACTATAGAAACAGTAAACATAAACTTTTACTATAATTTATAAGTAATTTATAAAAATTGTAAAAACTTATGAATAAAAATGCAAAAAAACATCTAATATTGGAATTTAAAGTATTTTAAATCCTATGAAATTTAACTAATCAAATTAAGCACATCACATCCCTTGAATGAGAGTGCCCTAGGATCTTGATGATATACCCTCGTGCAATGTCATCCTTAAATTATTCTGAGTCATTATAAACTCATTATGTACTCATATCGAACAATTACTTCTCAATTTTGTCAGAGCCACTTGTATTTATTGTATGATCAATAATTGAAAAGTAAATTTGTCCATCCCTTTATATTGCACCATAAAATAAAGATTTATTATGATTACCATGGCTAGAATGATTTATATTCATTTCATGATAGCTAAATAGCCACTGGAGGGATGACATTTCATAAGTCATATGAGGGTTGATTATATTCATTCAAGCACCATAATTTGATTACGTTTCTAATTTGAACCAAATAAAAAATATTATAAATTTAATTTGAAAAATAGATTTAGTCACTTACAAGATATGTATGCCATATTATCAATTTTTTTATTTATTATATTTTAAAATTTTTAATATTTCTAAATTGTTAGTAGGAATGCAAGTCGACAGGTCAAGAGCCAACATAAACCCAAGCTAAATTCTACACATTAACCTGCATTATGTTCAAATCCCTTGTAAGGGACTAAGTATAAAACTATTCATCATGTATAATGAAAATGATAAATCAAGGTTTTATTATAGTTTTGTATGGCACAACAAATAAGCTTGAACTAAGAGACCATGCTTATGATGCTGCATAAAGGTATTTTGTAAGTTTTTGAGTTGATCACATAGCAATTAAGGAAATATCAAAAATAAATTAGTGATCAAGAATACTTATTAGTCTTAAAAAGGAGCATAAAAAATCCAAATTATTGAGAGATAAAAGAAAATGAAAATAGAGTAGCCTTATAGCTCTTAAGTAGCAATTACATGCATAACAAGAAATTCAATTCATTCTAATCTTCAAATAGAACAAAAGATTAGGCTTGCATCTCTTAAATTACAAAACAAAATAACAAAAACAATTTAATATATGCATTGATACCACTAAATGGTAGGAATATTGCTCTGAGAAGTATTTTCTTAAATTAGTTCAATTTAAGAATTTTATTAAATAGATTTCTTGACAATGAAAGTACTATTCTTTATAATTTGTTGCTTCCAAAAATTGCACTAATTTTTATCTAACTTTGAAAAAAAATGGAATTCATCCACAACAATAATAATAATAATAATAAAACTTAAAATTTTCATCTTTAATCTATATATATATACACATATATATATTGGATAATTATGTTATGGAATCCAAAAAAAATATCTATGATTTGGGTTATATTTTAGTACCTAAATTCGGATACTCATTATTATCCCAATATAATTAAAAAAACATTATCGTAAACTCATTTCAACTTACTCGGTATGCAAAAATGAGTTTATGCATATGTTTATGGATACAGAATATTTATGAACTCCATATGCATAAGTTTTTATTTATGAAAAAATGAGTTTCTGCCTAAACTCATATGCATACGTGAGTATATGCATACCGTATGGATAAAGGAAGGCAATTATCAGTATAGTAATTTGGAAGACCCAAATCATAAAGATTTTGGATTTGGATCCCCAAATGTTATATTAAAATTAATAATTATAATAAAACATAAATATTTTCATTTTGGGACCCCTTAACATTTTTTCCTATAACATTATAACTTTTATCCACTTTTTATGCACCAAAATGCATCAACTTTGTTTATCTCATAGAAGTTTTTAAAAAATTTAAATCTAAAATAATAGTTTCAAAATTCAAAAATCAATTTTTGATTCTCATAGGGTTTACCAAAATTACTTCTTCAAAGAACAATGATAGGTTCAAACCCAGGGCTTACACCCATTTAATGATGCCACCATCCATCCAATTAGTAACTTTTTAGAAATATTGTATTCAAAAATCTTTATCATGGTAATGCAAGTAGGATTTGATTATTTAAAGTATAAATATAAGTACAACTATATGTGTAATTAATTGTATAACTACATGTAACTATATTTATAATTACATGTATTAAAACATAAAACACTATGTTTAATTATATGTGTAGAACTATATATAAATATTTATAAAACTAAATTAAATTTTATATAATTAAATATAACTATACTTTTAACTATTTATATATATGTATACATATATGTAAATCTATATATTTGTTTATAACATTGTATCTATTTATGTATAACTAAATATAACTACTCGTATGAATATATATATATATATATCTAAATGTTTAATGATATATAAACTCTTATAACTATATATATTATATGTATAATAACAAATAACTATTAATAATTCTATCTTACTATATGCATAACTATAAAAACATTATAAATAACTATATATATATATATATATATATATATATATATATATATATATATATATATATATATAATTAATAACATATATATAATATAGATTTTTATATATTAGTATAAAAATTGTATTTTAGTATATCCATATCTATACATAACTTTATTTATAAATATATGAAATTATATGAAAAAATATATATGCATACATGTATAAATATAAGTTTAACTATACGTGTAACTATATGTATAACCAAATGTAACTATATTTATAAGTATATGTATAAAAACATACAACCTAATGTTTAACTAAATGTGTATAACTATATATAAATATTTGTATAACTATAAAAAACTCTATATAAATAAATATAACTTTATTTTTAATTATGTATACATATATGTAAATCTATATAATTGTTTATAACTTTGTATACATTTATTTATATTTACTTATAACTATTTGTATGCATATATCTATTTATAATTATATGTTAAACTAAATGTAACTATTTATAACTACATTTACTATATGTATCCTAGCATATAAAATATGAGATAATATTTGTTGAACTAACTTGAAATAAAATGTCTAAAGATATAATAATATGTAAGCACATAGCATGAGAGTGTCCATTGATCAGGCTCATATATGGTATACTACAAATAAGGATCGTACTCTTACTTAATCCCAGCCCTTGGTCCTTAGGCTCAAATATGAACTTATGCATAACAAAGAATGTAATATTTGATAGGTTTGTACTGAAGAACTTATATTTTCTTTTATATAATTATTCATTCTAACACAACACTCTCTATGTGTCTCTCTTTCCCTCTATAATTCTTTCTCATTCTCTACCTCTTTTTCATTATATGTCACACTCTCTATTGTTAATTTTTTTCTCGCACTTCTTTTTGCTTGTTCTCTCTCTTTCCACCCCCCCTCTCTCTCTCCCTCTCTCCCCCCTATGTTCACCTCTCTCCCTTTCATCATTTCTCTCCCACTCTATCTCCCTCCTTCTCTCTCTCCCTGTCTCCCCATTTCTCTGCCCCTCTCTCTCCCCAACTTATCTCTTTCACTCACTCTCTTTCTCCCTCTTCTCCTTCAAACATTAAATGTCTTTCTTTTTTGATTTTCTTTCTTGTGTATTATCACATTTTGCACCCTTTATTTAGTATATCTATGATATTTATTAATCTTTATCGTGCTAAAAATTGTTTTATCTATTATATAAATTCTGCAAATGCTTTGCCTCGATATTCATAATATTTAATTTTTAAAAATTCATCTGTAAGTAATTTTATTTAATTATTTGTATATTTTGAAGTAATAGAATCTTTTATTCAAAATAATGATTGGGCATTATTTTTTGTAAATAAAATAGGGCAAAATGAGATCAAATCATCAGTGGATGTACAGAAGGGTTATTAATTGATTTTTGAATAAATATTTTTTGACTGGGCTTGAAACATTCATAAAATTTTGCATGTACTCAATCGAGATTAATGGATGGAGAAAAAATTAAGTGTCCATGTAATCATCGCAATTATCAAAATATCCCTTTTCGTGATGAAAACACTATAAGATATCATTTGGCTAAATATGACTTTGTGCCAAATTATTTTGTTTGGATTTATCATGGGGAAAGTACAATGGCTCTGAATATTGACCAAATTGAGGGTATTGAATCGTTTGCTTGTGGTGAAGAATCATCAAACACATACCATAGAATGATCACGGAAGCTGCTGGCGCTGACTTCAATATGGATTACGTGGATGAACCACCTAATCATGAAGCTCAGAAATTTTTGAAATGCTTAAAGCTGAAGATAAAGAGTTGTGGCCTGGTTGTAAAACACATTCGTAATTATCACTTGTGGCTTGACTAATGAGCATTAAGTCATAAAATCATATGTCTAATAAATTATTTGATCATATGATAGAACTGATGAAAAAGATTGTTCCTGATAATAATTGATCACTAACAACTTTTACAACACTAAGAAGTTACTATGAGGAATGGGTCTACCTGTGGAAAAAATTGATTGTTGTTTAAATGGATGCATGTTATATTGGGGCGGAGATAGTGATTTAATTATGTGTATGTTTTGTGATCATCCCTGATTTAGGAAGGCACCTCGTGTTGTAGATATGTGACAAAAATTGAAGGTTGTCTTAAAGAAGATATATTATTTTCCATTAATTCCTTGATTACAGAGACTATATGCATCAAATGCTACAGCAAATGATATGATGTGCCATTCTGAGCTTGAGGTTGAAGATGGGGCAGTGTGTCATCCATCAAATTCACCTGCTTTGAAGCATTTTAATTATATACATCAAGATTTTGTAGTAGAAAGTCGAAATGTGAGATTGGGTCTCTACACTGATGGATTTTAGCCATTTGGGCAATCTGGACAATAGTGTTCAACATTGCTAGTGGTAATGAAACCTTATAACTTGTCTCCATTGTTGTGTATAAAGAAGCAATATATATTTTTGTCAATATTGGTTCCAAGGCCAAAAAATCTGAAATACATGTTGGATGTTTTCTTACAGCCTCTTATTGTAGAGTTAAATTATTTATGAGATGTTGGCATGAATACTTATGATATCTCAAAGAAAAAAAATTTCATTATAAGGGCATGCCTTATGTGGATGGCAAGTGATTTTTTTGCATATTCAATGTTGCCTGTCTGGAGTATTGTAGGACGATTCACATGCCCATATTGTATAAAATATTCGGATCCATTTACCCTCAAATTTTGTGGTAAACAGTCATGCTTTGATAACCATCGTAAGTTTCTACCTATGAATCATCCATTTCAAAGAAATAGAACTGCATTTCGAAAAAATAAAACTGTGATGACAGTTGCACCAGCAGTTTGTTCAGGAGATGATATTATGACAGAGATTCAGAGTTTGGGTTTGAAGAAGGTAACTGAAAAGGAAGCTAATGAAAGTAATGGACCAATAGGCAAATTATTTGGCTGGAGGAAACGTATTATGTTTTGGGACTTGCCCTATTGGAAGTCCAATTTAATTTATCATAACTTAGATGTAATGCATATTGAAAAAAATTGTTTGACAATGTTTTCAACACTATCTTTAATGTAGACAAAAAAACAAAAGTTACTTTAAAATCAAGACAAGAGTTGAATGATTACTGTTAGTATCCTAAAATGAAACTAAACAAGGAAACAAAAAAATTTCTTAAAGCTTGCTACACACTTGATAAGAAGGCAAGACAGATATTGTGTGAATGGGTTAAAAATTTGAATTTCTCTGATTGATATGTCAAATATAGGTAGATGCGTGGATATGAAGAATCTTAAATTATTTGGAATGAAAAGTCATGAATATCATGTATTTATGCAAAGATTAAAACCAATTGTATTCTGTGAATTACTTTTCCTATGTATTTGGAAGGTCCTTACAGAACTTTGTTTTTAAAATAACTAACTGCAACCACAATCAAAATAGATGACATGGTGAGGGTGGAGAATGACATTCCACTTATTATTTGTAAGCTTTAGTGGAGATTCACACTAAGTTTTTTTGACTCAATGGAGCATTTGCAGGTCCATTTGGCATTTGAAGCAAGGATAGCAGGTCCAATGCAATACAGGTGGATGTATCATTTTGAGAGGTAAATAGATAAAATTTGCAATGTTTTATTATTTTTACATAATGTAATAATGTAATTTAATATAATTAAAACCAAACATTGTGGTTGTAGGTATCTTCATAAGTTGAAATTGAATGTTAGAAACAAGGTAAAAGTTGAAGGTTCAATTTGCAATGCATATTTAGTAGAAGAAGCATCATCATTTTTTTCTTATTATTTTGAGGATCATGTCAATAAAAATAATAGAAATGTGCCTCGGAATGATGAAGGTAATGTGATGGTAGAAGATGATTCTATGAACAAACTATCTATCTTCAAGCACTCTAGAAGTGCATTTGGAAGAGCAATGAAAAGATGTATGATAGATAAAGAGTACAAGCAACCTTGAGCTATGTTTTACTTAATTGTGAGAAGGTTGCACCATACATTGAGTATGTATACACAAAATGGTTGTATGTTTAATCATAGTTTAATTTTATTTTTAATAGGAATTATTAAAAAATTGATATACATTTTTCTCTCTCATTTTATATTTGTGCTGTATTTATGTTGAGTAGTTAAAATATAGGCAACCAGCAATTTCCAACAATGATGTCGATTATATGCTAGAAACTAAATTTGTGATTTGGTTCAAAAATCATGTGAGAATTATTAAGTTTTAAAATTTTGAATAATTTAATTTATTATTATCTTTTATTTATTAATATCAATTATTTAATGTCACGGGCAATTGATCCTTCAAATAGATATTCAAATATTTTTATTGAGAATCTAAGTAAAGGCCCATTTAGATATATGACAACCTATCCTGGGTATTTTGTTAATGGATATAAATTTCACACAATCGGGCATGGTTCTTCTAAAATAATATGAATAGTGGTGTATGCATTAAATGCATAGGATATAGTGCAAATGAGATTGATTATTATAATCAACTCAAAGAAGTTATTGAGTTGGAGTATCATGGACTCGAAAATAATAGGATTGTATTATTTAAGTGCAAGTGGTTTGATCCTACACGAAATGTGGGCACAAAGATTCATTTGGATTATAAGCTAGTGGATGTTAACAATAAATGTATATATAATTGATATGAGCTATTTATTATGGAAGTTCAAGCTGCTCAAGTATATTATTGTACATATTCGAGTTTATCTCTTGATAATAGTGATTGGTGGGTGATTTGAAAAATCAAAGAACAATCAAAATTTGAAGTACCAATATCGCAACAAAGAAGTGCAGACTTAGATATTGCAACGGCATTCCAGGAAGATGACACAAATAATATTGAGCATGTGAATGTAGATGAAGATCCAAAAAATTTATGTTACTCAAATGGTGAGATAATAGAAATTGAAGATGATCAATTTCTATCTTAAGATGAGTTCGAACTTTAATCGGAATCAGACAAAATATCAGAAGAATCATTGGAGGAGGACAGTGATGCTGATAATTAAATTATTATAATTTTATTATAATATTAAACTATAAAAGACTTTTTATAATTTGTTGAAATCTATCGATGTGTTTTATTCTCAAATGCATGCGTGTTCATCATATCTCTATTGTTTGTTTTATGTTTTATTTTTTACTGTAGATGATGCCTAAAGGACGTGGCCATGGTGGAGGTGAATGTGGACACATAAATGAACCAAATTCATCAAGTATGCTACATTATGTTGCAGAATCAATACCATGTCATAGACACCATATCCAGACTTTAACATCACAATCACCATCTTCATTTCGATCACCATCACCATCATTGAGACCTCTACTATCACCTTTAGCAGATGTAAGCCCACCACCCATTGTGCTTCCAGCACACACTTTTGTTCCATCTCTATCTTCTACAACACATTTTACACCGAAAGTTTTCCCATTTACAAAAACAATGACATCATCAAATGTTGTGCCTTCCTCTACAATCATTGCAAAGTTAGAAATTGATATCTTGGATGGGAGGTAAAAGAAATATGTAAAAATGACTTGAAAAAAAATATATATGTTTCTATTAGTGGTTTTTTATATTGTTATGATTTTCTTGTTTTCAAAGTTATTTATTAATTTGTACAGTTTTATTTCATCTCACAAGTGTTCGACTATAATTATAAAGTATTTCAAGAAAATCACTAATTCTAAAGCATTCTCCTGGAAGAAAGCTTCTGGATTGACATAGGAGTCCTATTTTAATGACTTTCAAGTAAAAATAACAATACAAAAGCATTAAATAATAATTATAAAATTACTTAACTATTATGTTGATTATTATTCAAGTAGTAAATAATTATGTTCTTATTGTTAATAAAAATTCTTATGTGATTTTTCTATATATAGAATCAATGCACGTGGACACAAAAATTTGATGGAAAGATGGTCATTATGGGAGATCAAAGCTGCTCAATGGTATTCTGATTTTGTTTATAAATTGAAGAATATGAAAGAAAGGCTTGATTTTATATCCGAGGATGACTGGCCCGAGTCACTTAAGTATTGGCAGGAGCCAGATGTGAAGAACAACTAGATATTCCAATCAAAAATCAACAAAGTGAGGTAGCTGGACAAAATATAGGAATCTGTCAACACACAGGAGGGTCAAAGTCGATCATTGAGCACTCTCGAGATTTGGTACACTTTTAAAATTTTAAACATTTATATATTTAGTGGTTGTCCTAATAGTCCAATAAATCAAACCTCTGCATGATTTTATTAATTTTGTTAAATTTTTTGATCATTTGTTTTTTAATGACTTAATAAAAACATATTCTAGGCTGGAGAATTAGGTTGAGATCCAAAATTTTATGAGATTTTTAGGAAGATGCATGTGAAGAAAGTGGATGGCCAGTTTGTTGACAATAAGTTTCAGATGATTGCTATAAGAACTTGTTATATTAAAAAATTTTATAATACTACAGTATATTTTGAAAATTGTTTGGAATGAAAAATATTTATTTTATTTTTGTATATCTAGAATAGTTTTTTTTCTATTTAATCTCAATACATAATGGAGGAACGTGTGATAGCTGCTCATCAACAAGATGAGGGTTCTTTGGATCTTTAACCAAAAGACTATAATCCTATTTATTTGGAGACCATAGGAGTTCGTGAGAAGTTTGCAGGTGTATGGAATCAACTCGAAGGGAGTGGCCTTTTGTTGTAGCAGTCGTGCTTCGAATTCATTTGTCTCAGCAATGGTGGATGAGGCGGTCGAACAACAAACAATGGAAACAAATGAATGTATTGTAGTTATGAAGACTGATATAAAAAAGAAGGATGAGCAGATATCTCATTTGAAGGAAAAAATATATGAAATTAAAGAACAAAAGGATGAGCAGATATCTCATATGAAGGAAGAAATATATGAAATTAAAGTACAGAAGGATGAGCTGTATACTAATTTGATTGAAGCAATGTAAGAAATTAAAGAAATGAACAATGAGATAAAAAGAATTAATAATGTAATGCAACAGCAGATGTCCTATATGGAGTCACAGTTAGCGACATTGGCACAACATATAGCATTCCGAGATCCAGCTCCGTAACCTCATAGGAGAGGCTAGCATTCCCTATAAATTATGAGAATGATTTCGTATGAGAATTATTTCTGAACTGTTATTTGTCTATCTGTAGTAAATAATTATAATATTTTTTTTGCAGGTTTCAATTTTTATTATTTTGGTTTAGTTCTTTGCTTTTCCCATTAACCTATTAATGAATCAATGTAGGACACATTATCTGAGACACATGAAAAAATTCTGATTTAGAGCATACATACATTGCCACGGACCTTCCAATGCATGGGTCCCATATTTACCGATATTAGTTTTATCAAAAGGATGGTTAGCTTATTTTATCATTATTATTCCTAAAACATTTTATATTTGCACTCTTTCTTTCTAAACATAATTGCTGGGCATCTTTTGGATTTTTTTTAAAGTTGTATGATGATCAACTTTAATTATGTTTGTTCATGTCTGTAATATTTGTTTTTATATATCTGTGAATATGTTTCTGTGTATATTAATTTTTTGGGTAGAGTTTTAGCCTATTATAGGTATGTAAAAGCCTATTTTCAGTAGGGGTAGGGGCGGTGGCGGTGGAGGCGGCAGCGGTGGTAGTGGTGGTAATGCGACATCAATAGGAGTAGCGGGAGTAGTGGTAGCAGTGGCCGTAGTGGCAGCTGCGGCGATGATGGCGGTAGTGGTGGTGGTGGGGGCGGTAGAGGTAGCAGCAAGAGCAGCGGTGTGGCAGTAGCAACGGTGGCTACGGGGGCAAAAACGGCAACACCGACAGCTACTGCATCAGTAGCGGCAGCACCAGCAGCAAGAGTATCAGCAGCGACAGCGGCAGCGGCATTGGCTATGGCGGCAGTAGTGGTAGTGGTAGTGACAGGGGCAGTGGCAGTGACAATGACAATGACAATAGTGGTAGGAGTGGCAGTGGCAGCAAGAGTAGCAGCAACAACAACAAATGCAGTATATACATACGTATATGTTCAATATATACATATATGTAATACTATAGAATTTTATGCACATACATACTAAGTATATATATGTACTCAATATATATGTATGCATAATACTACAGTTTATATGAACATTTATTGCAATAATATATGCACGAGTGAAATAGTAGTATATATGTACATATTTACTGCAGTAATATATATTTATCAAAACAATGTTTTTTTTATTTATTTTGATTTAATTTGGTGGTTTGAATTTCATATAGATATTGTACTTCATTGTTTCACTTACGAAGCTTGTATAAGTGAAGACATATTTCAACAAACATGATGCACCATGACTCGTACAGCATTTTCACAGCAGAAAGTTGGTGGTCAGAGGTGCAGAGGGAGAGAAAACAATGTCAATGCATTTATAGATTATTCTTTATGCATAGTAGGTAGATACATTGATTAATAAGTAGTAATATAATTTTTGTTATTTTTTTGTTTTAGTTATTTAAAATATTGTGTTAGAATAAGTTATTAAATGAAGTTTGTTTGTTTAATTTAAAATTGTTATTTATAGTTTCTGTTTTTATTAAATTTAATATAAAAATATTAAATTATTTAATTTAATTTTATTTTAAGCTGTATAGCAAACAACTTTAATTTGTGTTTGTTCTTGTTCGTGTCTATAATAACTATTTTTATATATCTGTGAAAATATTTGTGTGTCTTCAAACTTTTTGGGTAGAGTTTTAGCCTATTATAGGTATGTAAAAACTTATTATCAGTAGCAGTTGCGGTAGTGATAGTGGGAGCAGCAACAGTAGTGGAAGTGGCAGCGGTGGCAGTGGTGGCGGTGACAGCAGTGGGGGATAAACATAATGTTGTATGTTATTATACAATTAATTATAAATATAGTTACATGTTGTTATACATATAGTTACACATATAGTTACACATATAGTTATACTTATATTAATACATGTATGTATATATATATTTTTTATATAATTTTATATATGTATGCATATAGTTATCTATAGGTATCTATATGGTAAAATAGATTTTTATATACTAATTTATAAATGTATATTTAATATATGTTGTTAATTATATTTTTAAATATAGTTATGTATAATATTTTATAGTTATACATATAGACAAAGATAATTATATATAGTTATATAATCTTCTACCTTTGGGATTCAATGACAAAAAGACACAAAACAGAAAATAAACAAGTTCGGCTTGTAACATATCAGAACAAAGTAAATGTGGTCTAGTATTTCATGCATGCAATATATAAATATAAATACAATTTGAATCACCCTAGAAACATGTGATGTCATCCACATAATAGAACAAAACTCAAGCAAAATAGGCAAAGATTAGATCCACATCCAGATATGTCAACAAAGTTTGCCTCTTCCTGCTAAAATTATTTATGATTTGCTGGCAATGTAATTGGAAAACTAATCATGACCCTCGTAGAGGCCCTCTCCATAGGTAGCACAAGTGCTCTGAATGTGCCAATGGCATTGGTGAAAAGAGTGAAGTCTTAGTTGTTAGTAATTTTAGCTGCATTCATCGCATTGGGAAGATCTTGCTTATTGGCAAACACTAGCAAAACTGCATCTCGAAGCTTTTCCTTGTTTAGCATCCTATGCAACTCACCTTTGGCTTCAACAACTCAATATCTATCATTGCTCTCCACCACAAATATGAGACCTTTGGTATTTTGGAAGTAATCCCTCCAGAAAGAGCAAATCTTGTATTGACCCCGAATACCCCACACAGTGAAATTGATATTTTTGTATTCAAAAATCATTACATTGAAGACAATAGTAGGAATTGTGATGACAATATTACCAAGCTTCAACTTATACTGAATGGTTGTTTTAACGCCAACATCAAGACCTGGCATTAAAATTCTTATCTTCTTGTTGGAAAACAGCGTATTGAATTGCTTTGTGAACATAAACCCCATTTCTTCCTCTAAATCTCAATCCCTATGTCATATGGCTGTAAAGAGATCTGATGAGAGAAAGAAACAGAATCAATAAACCTCAAGAGATGGTCACCAGAGAGGGAGGAGAACCTCTATATGTTCTTATACCTATAGTATATATAATTAAAAATAGAGTTATATATAGTTATACATATAATTATATATAGATATATTCATACAAGTAGTTATAAGTATTTATACTTAAATATATACAAAGTTATAAATAAATATATAAATTTAATTATATGAATACATATCGGTATACATATATAAAAATATAATTATATTTAATTATATAGAGTATTACATAGTCATACAAATATTTATATATAATTATAAATATGTATGTAGTTAAAGATATTCTTATATATAACATTTTTATAGTTATACATATAGTAAAATACAATTATATATAGTTATATATTATTACACATATGATATATTTTGATAAAAATATAGTTATTTAGAATTACTCATATAGTTATAAAATATTATATAGTTGAACAAATAGTTATATATAGTTATTAATATAGTTATAAAAATAGTTTACATAGTTACAAATATAGTTAAATATAATTTTGAAAAGTTTTATATATTTATAAATAGTTATAATATTCTATGATAACAACACATTCTAAAATGCCCAATTGAATTACACCACTATAGAGAAAGAACTTGTATCAATAATATTTTCTCTTGGCAAATTAATATCATATTTAGTGGGAACCAAAGTCATAAAATATACTAAATATTCTATAATAAAATATCTCATAGAAAAGAAAGATGTCAGGCCTAGATTGATTTAATGTATTTTACTATTAAAATAGTTTGAACTAAAGATATTAGATAAGAAATGTACATATAATCAAAATTAAAAATAGCTTATCAAGACTCGAAAAAGAAGATAGAAGAGTTGTTGAAGAAGATATTAGATAGAATTTTTTATTTGAACAAATTATAGCATTGAATGAAAATGTAACTCCATGATATGTAGTATTGAATGAACATTATCATTGCAAGTAGTAATCTGATCAAATTTTGTGGCAAAGTGTTATAGATGGGATATTAGTAGTATATTGCAATAATGTCACTTTTTGCTCATGCTCTCACGAATTTGTGGAACATGTTAATATTTTTATGTGCCCAAGTATTTATCTTCTCAAAATTAATGTTGATATTTACATATATATGTATGAATATAATGTACATATACACTGCCCTACACACATACACACATTTATACATCCATATACATTAGTATACATTATATATTAGCATAAACATTTTTGTACTTGTATATATATTCACACATGTATCTACATTTTAAAAGTAGTGTGTATATACTTGTATGCATGCATATACTACTCTACACCTACACAAACACACACATATACCTATATACGTAATATATTTTTAAAGGTACACATTAAACTATTATATATGTGTGTGTGTGTGTGTATAAATGTATTTAAAATTTTTTGATTTTGAAAATTTAATTTAAATAAAATATTATATATTGTACACAATTTATAAAATATTGTAAATTCTTTATATTAAAAAAAAATATTTGTGTGTAAGTGTGTATGAAGCATATTAATGCGTAAAATGAAATTATGAAGTAATTATATAAGGTTCTATTTTATTCATATTGTTGTTTTTTTAATATTTATATTAAAGTAACTATCATTATACTCATATAAACAAATGAAGTTGGCATATTTGTAAATTATTTTGGTTTTACAATAATGATAAAAATTAAAATATAGTTCATAAATAGATAATATTGTTTTTGTTTTTCTATATAATTTTTTTATTAAAATATTAATGTCTATGATAAATTTCTACCTATTATTTATTATTATTAATAAATTTTTAGAAACTTTAAAATTCAAACAAATATAATGTAGTGCATATAAATACATGCCTTTATTATTTTGTAAAAAATCAATTATTTTTTTAATTATGTTCAAACATAATAGATTACCATATAAAATCAAGAGTAAATTTTTCTACAAGTAATTATTTTTTTTATTTTATTCAATATATATAAATGACCATTAAATATATGAATTTGTTTTTTTAAATAATTATTTTTACATTTTATTTTTCAAATTTAATACATTACAATATTTTTTTTAATTAATAGATACATTTCAAACCGTATTTATTTATAATAAATATAACATATTAAATATTATGAGGTGCAAATTTTATTCTGTAAATAAATTTTATTTTTAAAGTTTTATCTTTGTAAATTGAAACTACATCACATATATATATTAGAAATTTTTTATAATATTTATTACACAAACATATTATTATTTGTTTTGAAATTTACAAAATGAATTTTAACAAATGAACATTCTATTAGAAATCAATTTTAGTTAAATGATATTAAGTAAAACAAAAATGAAAACCCTAAACATATTAAATCATAATGATTTATACACACATATAAAAATACAATATAAAACATTTAAAATTGAAAAAATTAAATTTAAGTTCCTAAAATATATGAGAAAATGATATTTATACAATATCCAAAAAAAAAACTTGTATGAATGAGATGAATGATATGAATGGATATTAAGTTTATAGAGCTTGAAGATATACATGTATATGTATTTAAATATATTTTTTCATGTAATTAAATATAATTAGACATATGGGTATGTATAGGTATTAATGTAGATAAATATATTTTTATATAGTAATATGTTGATATACACAATGTTAAATACATTTATATATAATTATATATATATATATATATATATATATATATATATATATATGTATATTAAATATATGTTGTTATATTTATATATAGTTATGTTTATGTATACTATTTTTATAGCTATAGATATAGTAAAATACACTTATATATGAAATTCGAATTATATCACACATGCATATTGATGTATAGTTATGTTTAAATACACGTATATAAAATACACTTAAGTTTATGTATACTGTTTATATATAGTTATGTAGATTGATGTAGGTATCAAGTCCGCATACCTTATATTATTTATGTATTCTATTTATGTATTCTGTTTATATGTAGTTATGTATATTAATGTAGATAAATATATTTATATATTGTTATATGTTGATATACATATTGTTAGATACATTTATATATAGTTATATATATATATATATATATTAAATATACGTTGTTATATTTATATATAGTTATGTTTATGTATACTATTTTTATAGTTATAGATATAGTAACATACACTTATATAAGAAATTAAATGTATATCACACATGCATATTGATTATAGTTATGTTTAATATAAAATACACTTATGTTTATGTATACTATTTATGTAAACTATTTATATATAGTTATGTATATTGATGTAGAAATCAAGTTGGCATACCTTATACTATTTATGCATACTATTTATGTATAATGTTTATATATAGTTATGTATATTAATGTCGATAAATACATTTATATATAGTAATATGTTGATATACATATTGTTAAATACATTTATATATAGTTATATATATATATATATGTGTGTGTGTGTGTGTGTGTGTGTGTGTGTGTGTAGGTATATTAAATATACGTTGTTATATTTATATATAGTTATGTTTATGTATGCCATTTTTATAGTTATAGATATAGTAAAATACACTTATATGAGAAATTCGAATTATATCACACATGCATATTGATATATAATTATGTTTAAATACACTCATATAAAATACACATATGTTTATGTATACAGTTTATGTATAATGTTTATATATAGTTATGTATATTGATGTAGACATCAAGTCAGCATACCTTATACTATTTATGTATTCTGTTTATATGTAGTTATGTATATTAATGTAGATAAATATATTTATATATAGTAATATATTGATATACATATTGTTAAATACATTTATATATAGTTATATATATATATATATATAATTATATATATATATA
>JAREIK010001266.1:117765-122765 GCA_029783825.1 Sapria himalayana | reverse complement strand
TATGTTTATATACACTTATATAAAATACACATATGTTTATGTATTTTGTTTATGTATACTATTTATATATAGTTATGTATATTGATGTAGATATCAAGTCAGCATACCTACTGTGCACCATCAACATCCACACAATTAGAATGCATTATATCACAAATGAATGAAGTGTATATATGAATAAGTTTATATAAGCAATCCAAGCATACCATGGTGATTAATGTAGAAGAATTTCAGTAAAGAAAATAATAGAATCAAAATGCACATGCTTGCATTAAGAAAATCGATGAAGAATTAGCGTATAAAATGTACCTCAAATCAATAACAAATTATCATTTATCTTCGATTAAGTTTTGATGCGTCGGTGTCGAGAGATAAATGGTTGACTGCGGAGGACTTGCGCTTCACTTGTTAGAGTTGTCTCTTGAGTCTTGACAACAAGTGAATATATATATATATTACAATAATATTTATATTTTTAATTATTAAAACATTAAATAAACAATATATATATATATATAATACAAAAAGTCTCATTTATTTTATTTATTATCAAAAATTTTTCAATAAAATTAATGTGCGTGTAGCAAGGCACAAATGAAAAACAAACACCTTCCAATTTTTTATTATAATATTAATTAAACAAAAACTATATAAATAATTTAATATATATATAAATGTTTAACCTTATAAAAAAATATCAAATAGCTACAAAATTAACAAACTTCATATAATAAGACTTACATGAAAAGATGATTTGTCTTCTAGCCACTCTCCTAATTGTTATAAAATACTCTTAATGTTAAAAAATATATAAAAATTTATATTTTATGATTATAAATTTTTAATAATTCATATTAATTTTTTTGATGATAATATGAAATAATTTTAAATGCATAAAATTTCATATTATTTGATATCATTAATAATTTTTTAAATTCAAAAAATTACTTAAAGTGAGAAGATAATTAAAAAAAGTTATATTTATTATTTTAATAAAGACTTAATATTAAAAGCTAATAGTAAAAATATAACTCACTTGTTTAATTCTTATAAATTTAGTAAGAGCAAACATTTATGTATTTATTTTAAAATATTAATATATTATTTTTTTACTTTATTGAAAAATTTTATATTTTAATTATATTTCAAGATTTTTAAATTTTGTATTAATTTTTTTTAAAAGTTTCCTATAATCATAAAATTTTTTTATACTTATAATAATATTAATATTTATTAGTTTATTTGTCAATTCAAATATTTTTGAATATATTTTTTATTTTATAATACAATGAATAATTTTACATTTATATTAGTAGAAATTTTAATGTATGTTAATTTAATTTTTAAAATATTGAAAAAAATTATTATACTTATGAATTAATTATATAATGTTACTTTAATACAAATTTTAAAGTTTCTTAATTAAAAAGTTTATAAAATATTTTTTTATAATTTTTTTAAAAATTAATACATCATAAAAAAAGTTATTTTAGTTCTTATTTATATAATTTTTTTTTATTATCTATTTGTCTATTTATTTTTAATCTGATTTTTTATCTATCTATTTATCTATTTATCTATCTATCTATCTATCTATCTTTATATATGCTTGTTTATCTTTCTTTCTATCTAATTGTCGACCTATTTGTCTATCTGTTGTCTATTTTATCACTATCTACCTGTCTATCTATCTATCTGTGTATCTACTATCTATCTATCTTTTTTTGTGACTATCTATCAGTATATATATTTATCTATCTATATATATATATATATATCTTTCTATTAATATGTCTAACTAGCTCTCTGTCTATATGTCTAAATATCTTTATTTCTCTCTATCTATTTATCTATATATATATATCTATTAAACTATCTATCTATCACTCTATCTAAATGAATTTATAACTATATTTCTATTTGTCTATCTATTTGTTTGTCTATCTATTTGTTTGTCTATCTACTAGTCTATTTATATTTAAATCTATCTTTCGATCTATCTATCTATCTATCATTCTATCTGACTATCTATTTGTTTGTCTATTTGTCTATCAATCTTTTTATCCATCTATCTATTTATCGTTCTGTCTATCTGTATGTATATCTATCTGTCTATTTTCTGTCTATCTCCTTGTCTATCTATTTGTGTTTCTGTATATCTATCTATTTGTCCGTATATATGTATATCTATTTATCTATCTATCTATCTATGTGTTTATCTATGAGTCTATCTGTATGTTTATCTAATTATCTATCTATCTATCTATTTATCTATATAACTATCTATCTGTCTATCTTTTTATCTATCTATCTATCTATCTACCTAACTTTGTGTCAATTTTTTTGTCATTCTTTCTATCTATTTATCTGTCTATCTATATATCTATTTTTATGTCTATCTATCTATCTATTTGTATTGATATCTAACTCTTTATCTATATTAATATAAATCTATCTATTTGAATTTCTATTTGTCTATCAAATTATTGATCTATGTGTCTATCTATATGTTTATCTGATTATCTATCAATCTATCTATATGACTGTCTATCTATCTATATTTTTATCTATCTATCTATCTACCTAACTTTGTGTCAATTTTTCTGTCAATCTTTCTATCTATTTGTCTATCTATCTATATGTTTATTTTTATGTCTATCTATATGTATATCTATCGATCTATCTATCTATTTTTCTATCTATCTATCTAACTATTTGTATAGATATCTAACTTTAAAACTATATTTCTATATATCTATCTATTTGCATTTCTATTCGTCTATATATATATATCTAGCTATGTGTTTATCTATGTGTCTATCTGTCTGTGTATCTATATATTTATCTATCTATCTATTTATCTATCAAACTATCTATCTATCTGTCTGTCTATCTATCTATCTATCAAACTATCTATGTGTCTATCTATCTATCAAATTATCAATGTGTCTATTTATCTATCATTTATCTATCTATCATTTATCTATCTATCTATCAAATTGTATTATTATTTGTATACCTATCCATCTATCTATCTCTCTATCTATCTCTATATCTATCTATCTATTTATATATCTAATTAACTTTTTGTCTCTCTATCTCTCTAATAATTTTTTTATCTATATCTCTATCTTTCTATCTATCTATCAGTCGATCTTTCTATCTATATATTAATCAATATATATATATATATATATTTATATGTTTATATATCTAACTATATATCTATCTATCTTTATATCTGTATATCTATTTTTTATCTATTTATCTATTTATCTATCTATCTATTTGCTTATCTATCTATCCATCCATCTAGCTACATGTCTATCTATATATCAATCGATCTATATGTCTATCAATTAATCTATCTATCTATCTATCTATTCTATCTATCTTTCTTTCTATATATATGTCTATCTATCTATCAATCTATCTTTCTACCTATCTTTCTAATAGTATATCTATCTATCTTTCTTTCTTTCTACCTATCTGTTTATATATGTATTTATCTATATATCTATCTATATATCTATTTATCAATTTATCTATCTATCAATATATCTATTAATCTATCTATCAATTTTTCAATCAATCAATCTATCAATCTATCTATAAATGTATCAATCTATCAATCTATCAACCAGACTATCTATCTCCCTATTTTTTTATCTATCAATTAATATGTCGAACTATCTTTCTATGTATTTATATATTTATCTTTCTATCTATCTTTCTGTCTATTAATTTCTCTATCTATCGATCTATATATCTGTCTATTTATCTATTTATCTTTCTCTAATTCTATCTTTCTATCTAACTTTCTATCTATCAATCTATCTATATATGTGTCTATCTGTCTATTTAACAATCAATCTATCTATCTATCTGTTTATCTCTGTCTTTCTTTCTGTCTAACTATTTTACTATCTATCTATCTATTTCTCTATCTATCTGTCTATCTGTCTAACTATCTATTTGTCTATCTATCTATCTATCTCTCTATCTATCTTTCTATCTAACTATTTCTCTATCTATCTGTCTATCTATCTAACTATATATTTGTCTATCTATCTATCTATCTATCTCTCTATCTATCTTTCTATCTATCTATTTGTTCATCTATCTATCTAACTAACTATCTATAAATCTATCTATCTATCTATATGTTTGTACATCTATTTGTCTAACTAACTATCTATCTTTCTATCTATCTTAATATGTCTATGTGCCTATTATTCAATCAATTAATCTATCAATATCTTTATCTATCTATTAATCTATCTGTCTATCTATATATTTCTCCATCTATTTATTTGTCTATCTATTTATCTATCTATCTATCTTTCTCTCTATATATTTATCTATATATTTGTCTATATATTTGTCTATATATTTGTCTATCTATTTGATTATATATCTTTCTATCAATCTGTCTATATATTTATCAATTTATATTTTATATCTAAATGTCTTTCCATCTATCTATCTATATATCTATCTATTTGTCTATCTATCTCTCTATATATCTATCTGTTATTTAATCTATCTCTATATCTATTTGTCTATATATCTTTCATTCTATATGTCTATCTATTTTTCTATCTTATTTGTCTGTCTTTGTATATTTCTTTCAATCTTTCAAACTATCTATTAATCTATCTATCTTTCTTTCTAATTGTCTATATATCTATCAATCTATTTGTCTATCTATTTATATGTATCTATTTATCTATCTATCTATCTATCTATCTATCTTTTTATCTATCTATATATCTTTTTTTTCATCCATATGTTTATCTATCTATCTATCTATCTATCTGCATATCTATATGTCTATCTATATATCCTTCTACCTATTTATCTATCAATCTATTTGTCTATCTTTCTATATATATATATATATATATATATATATATATATATATATATATATATATATATCTATCTATATGTCTATCTATATATCAAAAATAATCTATTATTCATATTCTATCTATCTA
>JAREIK010001266.1:0-112647 GCA_029783825.1 Sapria himalayana | reverse complement strand
AGATAAAAATATTGATAGACAGATATATAGATAGACAGACAAACAAAACAAATAGATAGAGAGAGAGAGATAGATGATAGAGATAGATAGATAAATTGATAGACATATAGATAGGGTAGGTAGACAAATAGATAGACAGATCGATAGAACATAAATAGACATATAGATAGATAGAGGATAGACATTTATAAAAATAGCAAATAGATAGATAGATAGACTGAAAAATAGATAGATAAATAAATAGATAGATAAATAGATAGTAAACAAGACAAATAGAGATTAGACATATAAATAGATACAAAGATCGATAAAAATAAATATAGATAGATAAACAAATAGGCAAATATATAGTTATATAGATAGAAAGACAAAAAGACAAATTAACAGGAATATAGACAAAAGATAGTTAGATAGATGGATAAATTGATATATAGACAGATAAATAGACAGATAAATAGATAGACTAATTGATAGATAATTAGTGACAGCTTGATATATAGATAAATAGATAGATAGGCAGATAGTCAGATAAATAGATATATAGATAGATAGATAGATAAAAAGGTAGAATATAGTTAAGCAGATAGATAGTTAGATAGATAGATAGAAAGAAAGATAGATAGATAGATAGAATTATAGGTAGATATATAGATTAATAGATACATATATAGATAGATAGATATAGAAATAAATAGTGAGATAGATATAAAGATATAAAGATAGATAGACAAATAGAAAGATAGAAGATAGACAAATAGACAGATAGATAAATAGATAGATAGACACATAAACATATTGACCCATTCATCCAAAAACATATGGACAGGTAGATATATAGACATATAGACATAGAGACATACATATAGACATATAGACACATAGATAATAAATAAATAGAAAGATAAAATATAGATAGATAGAGAGATATACAAAATATAGATAGAGACATAGACACATAAATAAATAGTTAGATAGATGGATAGGACTATATATATTTGCCTATCTATCATTCTCTCACTAATTATCACTAATTATAGATAGACTATGTATCTATAAATAGATAGACAGATAGATACACACTTAGATAGTTAGGAGGATAACAAATAGATAGATTGATAGAAAAATAGATATATTTACATATTGATATATTAATAGATTGAAAGGTTAAGAAAAATAAAAATTGATGGATACACATATACATGAACTAAATAGATAGAGAGACAGAAAAAGATCGATAGAAAGAATGATTGATTGATTAATAGATAAATAAAAAGATATTCATATAAACATATAGACATATACAAAGATATATAGATTGATAGGTAGATACATAGAATGATAGTTAAGTAGATATATAATATATAGATAGAAAGAAAGATAGACATAAATATAGAAGATAGATAGACATACAGATAGATAAATAATAGTTATATAGATAGATAGTTAGATGGATATATATATATATATATATATATATATATATATATATATATATATATTGATAGATATACTAATATACAAAAATATAGTTAGATAGTTAAATATATAGACTAATAGAATTATAGACAGATAAATAGATGACACCAAAATATAAACAAATAAAATATAATAGACACTTATATAGATGGATAGATAGATAAAAGATAGACATATAGTTAAACTAATAGATAGATAAATAGATAGATAAATACATAAATAGATAGTTATATAGATAGATATATAGATATATTGACAGATATACAATTAGATAGATAGATAGAGAGAGAGAGAGAGAGAGAGAGATATATATATATATATATATATATATATATATATATATATATATATATAGACCATATTGATAAATAGATAGATAGATAGATAGATAAATAGAAATATAAAAACTTACACTAATATGCTAAAAGATAAATAGAGAGAACATAGATAGGCAGATAGATAGATAAATAGAAAGATAGTTAACCACATAGACAGAAAGATAAATAGATAGACAGATAGACAAATAAATGGATAGAAAGATGGACAAATAGACAGATATGATATATAGATAGATAGTTAATAGATAGATAATACATTGACAAATAGATGGATAGACACATAGATAGTTAGATAAAAAGATGGGAAGATAATTAGATTGACACATAGACAGATAGATAAATAGTTAGTTAGATAGTTATTTAGATACATAAATAGATTGATTGACTAATGATAGATAGATATATAGACAAATAAAGTGAATGACAGACAGATAGGTAGATAGGTATATAGATAGATAGATAGATTTTTAGTTAGTGGTATAGAATGACTAATTGACAAATTGATAGAGAGAAAAGTATATAGATAGTCATATATATAGATAGATAGAAATATAATTAGATAGGTAGATATATATACAGATAAAGAAATAAATAGATATGCACATAGAAAGCTAGATATATTGATAGACAACTAGAAAGTTAGATAGTCATTTTGATATATAGACATATAAATTGATTGAAAGATACAAAGATACACAGATAATCAAATCGATAGATAATTAGATAAAAAAATAGATAGATAGATAGACCATATATGAAGATAAACAGATAAACAGATGATAGATATACAGATAAACAGATTGCTAGATATATATATAGATAGATTGATAGATAGATAGATAAATAAATAGTTACATAGATAGATAGATAGACAAATTGACAGATATATAAATAGATAGATAGACAGATTGACAGATATATAAATAGATAGATATGTAGAAAGATTGATATAGAGATATAGAGATATAAAGGAAGATAAACATATAGAAACATAGACAGATAGATAGACATATAGAATGTTAGATAAATAGATAGATAAATATAGTTATAGCCAGATAGGTAGAAAGAGATAAATACTTAGATAGATACAAAGATAGATTGATAGATACACAAATAGATAAAAGATAGATCGATAGATAGTTAGCTAGATAGAAAGCCATTTAGATATACAAATAGATAGATAGATTGATAGTAAATAGATAGATTTATAAATAGAGAATCAAATAGATTGATTTATAGATAGATAAGCAAATAAATAAATAGATAGATATATAGTTAAGTAGATAGGTAGATATACAAATACATAGATTATTAGATTGAAAGATTGATTGATTTTATTGATAAATAGATAGATAAATAGATACACAGATAGATAGATTGACACATAAGCATAAATTAGAAAGAAAAATAGATAAATAGACTAAGAGACTGATAGAATGAAAGAAAGTTAGATAGTTTGACAGATAGCTGCATAGATAGACATGCAGATAGATAGATAAATAGATAGATAATTAGTTAGATAGTTAGATAGATAGATAGACAGACAAATAGATAGATAGACAAATAGACAAATAGATAGATAAAGAAATATATCTTTTCAAAGATAGACAGATAGATATATATAAAGATAAATTGATAAATATATAGATCGATAGACAGATAAATAAATAGATATAAAAATAGATTGAGGGACAGACAGACAGACAGATAGATATATAGATACTTAGATAGATATACATATATATAGATAAACAAATAAATAGATAATAAATAGATAGATAGACAAATAGATAGCTTGACATATTGATAGATTTATAAAAAGACTAATAAACAAATTGATACACTGATAGATATACAAATAGATCGACAAATAGATAGAAATATCGATACACAAATAAATATAATAAAAGATAGACAGACATATAGAAAGATAAGTAGATAGACTGATAAATAGAAAAATAGACAAAGAGATATATAAACAGATTGAAAGGTAAATAGACATATAGAAATACAGAGATATAAATAGATAAATAGAAAGATAGATAAAATATAGATAGACAGATAGATAGACAATAAATAGTCAAATAGAAAGTCAATTAAAAGACTCGTAGACAGATAGATAAATAAATAGTAAGATGAATAGATAGACAAATATATGGATGGATAGATAGACAAATAGATAGACAAATAGATAGTTATATAGATAGATAGAAAGATGGATAGAAGGATACATAGATAGATAGTTGAATAAATAGACAGTCAGATAAATAAATAGATATATATATATATAGGTAGATACATAGATTGATAGATAGGCAGATAGATAGATAGGTATATAGTTAGAATAATAGATTGATAGACAGATTGATAATTAGAATAATAGATAGATTGAGACATATTTTAAGACAAATTAATAGATAGATTGATAGAATTTTTGATATAAAGATAGATAGACAGATTGATAGACATACAGATAGATAGATAAATATATATATAGATAGAAAGATAGACAGATAGATTGATAGATAAATAAGTAGAAGGATATATAGATAGACATATATATATGTAGATAGATAGATAGATAAACATATAGATAAAAAAAGATTTATAGATAGATAAAAAGATAGATAGATAGATAGATAGATAAATAGATACATATAAATAGATAGGAAAATAGATTGATAGATATATAGACAATTAGAAAGAAATATATATAGATAGATTAATAGATAGTTTGAAAGATTGAAAGAAATATACAAAGACAGACAAATAAGATAGAAAAATAGATAGACATATAGATAGAAAGATATATAGACATATAAATAGATAGATATATAGACAAATATTATAGAGATAGATTGAAAAATAGATAGATATATAGAGAGATAGATAGACAAATAGATAGATATATAGATAGATAGATGGAAAGACATTTAGATATAAAATATAAATTGATAGATATATAGATAGATTGATAGAAAGATATATAATCAAATAGATAGACAAATATATTGACAAATATATAGACAAATATATAGATAAATATATAGAGAGAGAGAGATAGATAGACAAATAGATAGACAAATAAATAGATGGAGAAATATATAGATAGACAGATAGATTAATAGATAGATAAAGATATAGATACATTAGTTGATTGAATGATAGGCACATAGACATATTAAGATAGATAGATAGATATATAGTTAGTTAGACAAATAGATGTACAAACAGCTAGATAGATTTATAGATAGTTAGTTAGATAGATAGATGAACAAATAGATAGATAGAAAGATAGATAGATAGATAGACAAATAGATAGTTAGACAGATAGACAGATAGATAGACAAATAGATAGATAGATAGTAAAATAGTTAGACAGAAAGAAAGACATAGATAAACAGATAGATTGATTGATAGATAGTTAAATAAACAGATAGACACATATATAGATAGATTGATAGATAGAAAGTTATATAGAAAGATAGAAAGAGAGAAAGATAAATAGATAAATAGACAGATATATAGATCGATAGATAGACAAATAAATAGACAGAAAGATAGACAGAAAGATAAATATATAAATACATAGAAAGATAGTTCGACATATTGATTGATAGATAGAAAAATAGGGAAATAGATAGTCTGGTTGATAGATTAATTGATTGATACATTTATAGATAGATTGATAAATAGATAGATAGATTGATTGATTGACAAATTGATAAATAGATTAATAGATATATTGATAGATAGATAAATTGATAAATAGGTATATTGATCGATATATAGATAAATACATATATAGACAGATATTTAGAAAGATAGATAGATAGATAGATATACTATTAGAAAGACAGGTAGAAAGATAGATTGATAGATTGACAGATAGATAGACATATATATAGAAAGAAAGATAGATAAAAGAGATAGATAGATAGATTAATTGATAGACATATAGATCGATTGATATATAGATAGACAGATAGATAGATAGATAAGCAGATAGATAGATAGATAAATAGATAAAAAATATATATACAGATATAAAGATAGATAGATATATAGATAGATATATAAACATATAAATATATAAATATAAATAAATAAATAAATAATATATATATATATATATTGATTGATATATAGATAGGGAGATCGACTGATAGATAGATAGAAAGATAGAGATATAGATAAAAAAATTATTAGAGAGATAGATAGACAACAAGTTAATTAGATATATAAATAGATAGATATAGAGATAGATAGAGAGATAGATAGATGGATAGGTATACAAATAATAATACAAATAGATAGATAGATAGATAGATAAATGATAGATAGATAGACATATAGATAGTTTGATAGATAGACATACATACAGATAGACAGATAGATTGATAGATAAATAGATAGATAGATAAATAGATAGATAGAAAGATAGATAGATAAATATATAGATACACAGACAGATAGACACATAGATCAACACATAGCTAAATATATATATAGACAAATAGAAATGCAAATAGATAGATATATAGAAATATAGTTATAAAGTTAGATATCAATACAGATAGTTAGATGGATAGATAGACAAATAGATAGATAGATCGATAGATCGATATATATACATATAGATAGACATAAAAATAAACATATAGATAGATAGACAAATAGATAGAAAGATTGACAAACAAATTGACACAAAGTTAGGTAGATAGATAGATAAAAAGATAGACAAATAGACAGTCATATAGTTAGATAGATAGATAATCAGATAAACATATAGATAGACACATAGATAGATAATTTGATAGACAAATAGAAATTCAAATAGATAAATATATATTAATATAGATAAAGAGTTAGATATCAATACAAATAGATAGATAGATAGATAGACATAAAATAGACATATAGATAGATAGATAAATAGATATAAAGAATGATAGACAAATTGACACATAGTTAGGTAGATAGATAGATAGATAAAAAGATAGACAGATAGACAGTCATATAGATAAATAGATAGATAGATAGATAATCAGATAAACAGACAGATAGACTCATAGATAAACACATAGATAGATAGATAAACAGATATACAGACATACAGAAAATTAGATAGAAAGACAGATACACAAATAAATAGACAAGTAGATAGACAGACAAATAGACAGATAGATATACATATAGATAGACAAAAAGATAGATAGATGGATATAAAGATTGATAGACAAATAGATAAACAAATATATAGTTAGATAGAATGATAGATAGATAGATAGATCGAAAGATAGATTTAAATATAAATAGACCAGTAGATAGACAAACAAATAGATAGACAGATAGAAAGATAGATAGAAATATAGATATAAATTCATTTAGATAGAGTGATAGATAGATAGTTAAATAGATATATAGATAGACAAATAGATAGAGAGAAATAAAGATATTTAGACATATAGATAGAGATCTAGTTAGACATATTAATAGAAAGATATATATATATACTGATAGATAGTCACAAAAAAGATAGATAGATAGTAGATACACAGATAGATAGATAGACAGGTAGATAGTGATAAAACAGACAGACAGATAGACAAATAGGTCGACAATTAGATAGAAAGAAAGATAAACAAGCATATACAAAGATAGAAAGACAGATAAATAGATAGATAAAAATTAGATTAAAAATAAATAGACAAATAGATAATACAAAAAAAATTATATAAATAAGGACTAAAATAACTTTTTTTATGATGTATTAATTTTTAAAAATTTGTATTAAAGTAACATTACATAATTAATTCATAAGTATAATAATTTTTTTCGATATTTTATATATTAATATGAATTATTAAAAATTTATAACCATAAAATATAAATTTTTATATATTTTTTAACATTAAGATTATTTTATAACTATTAGGAGAGTGGCTAGAAGACAAATCATCTTTTCATGTAAGTCTTATTATATGAACTTTGTTAATTTTTAGCTATTTGATATTTTTTTATAAGGCTAAACATATATATATTTTTTAAATTATTTATATATTTATTGTTTAATTAATATTATAATAAAAAATTGTAAGGTGTTTTTTTTCATGTGTACCTTGCCACACGCACATTAATTTTATTGAAATATTTTTGATAGTAAATAAAATAAATGAGACTTTTTGTATTATATATATATTGTTTATTTAATGTTTTTATAATTAAAAATATAAATATTTTTGTAATATATATATATTCACTTGTTGTCAAGACTCGAGAGACAACTCTAACAAGTGAAGCTCCTCCGCAGTCAACCATTTATCTCTCGACACCCACGCATCAAAACTTAATCGAAGATAAATGATAATTTGTTATTGATTTGAGGTACATTTTATACCCTAATTCTTCATCGATTATCTTAACGCAAGCATGTGCGTTTTGATTCTATATTTTTTTTTAGTGAAATTATTCTACATTAATCACCATGGTATGCTTGGATTGCTTATATAATCTTATTCGTATATATACTTCATTCATTTGTGATATAATGCATTCTAATTGTGTGGATGTTGATGGTGCACAGTAGGAATGCTGACTTGATATCTACATCAATATACATAACAATATATAAATAGTATACATAAACAAAATACATAAACATATGTGTATTTTATATAAGTGTATTTAAACATAACTACACATCAATATGCATGTTTGATATAATTAGAATTTCTTATATATATATATATATATATATATATATGTATATATATATATATATAACAATATATAAATGTATTTAGCAATATGTATATCAACATATTACTATATATAAATGTATTTATCTACATTAATATACATAACTATATATAAACATTATTCATAAATAGTATACATAAATAGTATAAGGCATGCCAACTTGATATCTACTTTAATATACATAACTTTAGATAAACAGTATACATAAACAGAATACATAAACAGTATACATAAACATAAGTGTATTTTATATTAAACATAACTATACATCAATATGCATGTGTGATATACTTTGAATATCTTATATAAGTGTATTTTACTATATCTATAACTATAAAAATAGTATAGATAAACAAAAGTATATATAAATATAACAACATATATTTAATATATATATATATATATATATATAACTATATATAAATGTATTTAACAATATGCTTATCAACATATTACTATATATAAATATATTTATCTACATTAATATACATAACTACATATAAACAAAATACAAAAATAGTATAAGGTATGCTAACTTGATATCTACATCAATATACATAACTATATATAAATAGTATACATAAATAGTATACATAAACATATGTGTATTTTATATAAGTGTATTTAAACATAACTATACATCAATATGCATGTGTGATATAATTCAAATTTCTTATATAACTATATTTTACTATATCTATAACTATAAAAATGGTATACATAAACATAACTAAATATAAATATAACAACATATATTTAATATACATACATACATATATATATATATATATATATAACTATATATAAATGTATTTAACAATATGTATATCAACATATTACTATATATAAATGTATTTATCAACATTAATATACATAACTATATATAAACATTATACATAAATAGTATACATAGATAGTATAAGGTATTCCAACTTGATATCTACATCAATATACATAACTATATATAAACAGTATACATAAATAGTATACATAAAGATAAGTGTATTTTATATTAAACATAACTATACATCAATATGCATGTGTGATATACTTTGAATTTCTTATATAAGTGCATTTTACTATATATATAACTATAAATATACTATACATGAACATAACTATATATAATATAACAATGTATATTTAATATATATATATATATATAACTATATAACTATATATAAATGTATTTAACAATATGCATATCAACATATTACTATATATAAATATATTTATCTACATTAATATACATAACTACATATAAATAGAATACATAAACAGTATAAGGTATGATGACTTGATATCTACATCAATATACATAACTATATATAAATAGCATACATAAAGAGTATACATAAACATATGTGTATTTTATATAAGTGTATTTAAACATAACTATACATCAATATGCATCTGTGATATAATTCAAATTTCTTAAATAACTGTATTTTACTATATCTATAACTATAAAAATGGTATACATAAACATAACTAAATATAAATATAACAACATATATTTAATATACATATATATACATACATACATATATATAACTATATATAAATGTATTTAACAATATGTATATCAACATATTACTATATATAAATGTATTTATCAACATTAATATACATAACTATATATAAACATTATACATAAATAGTATGCATAGATAGTATAAGGTATGCCAACTTGATATCTACATCAATATACATAACTATATATAAACAGTATACATAAATAGTATACATAAACATAAGTGTATTTTATATTAAACATAACTATACATCAATATGCATGTGTGATATACTTTGAATTTCTTATATAAGTGTATTTTACTATATATATAACTATAAATATAGTATACATAAACATAACTATATATAATATAACAATGTATATTTAATATATATATATATATATATATATATATATATAACTATATATAACTATATATAACTATATATAAATGTATTTAACAATATGCATATCAACATATTACTATATATAAATATATTTATCTACATTAATATACATAACTACATATAAACATAATACATAAACAGTATAAGGTATGCTGACTTGATATCTACATCAATATACATAACTATATACAAACATTATACATAAACATATGTGTATTTTATATAAGTGTATTTAAACATAACTATACATCAATATGCATGTGTGATATAATTCGAATTTCTCATATAAATGTATTTTACTATATCTATAACTATAAAAATGGTATACATAAACATAACTCTATATAAATATAACAATGTATATTTAATACACACACACACACACACACACACACACACACACACACATATATATATAACTATATATAAATGTATTTATCTACATTTATATACATAACTATATATAAACATTATACATAAATAGTATACATAAATAGTATAAGGCATGCCAACTTGATATCTACATCAATATACATAACTATATATAAACATTATACATAAATAGTATACATAAACATAAGTGTATTTTATATTAAACATAACTATACATCAATATGCATGTGTGATATACTTTGAATTTCTTATATAAGTGTATTTTACTATATCTATAACTATAAAAATAGTATACATAAACATAACTATATATAAATATAACAACGTATATTAATATATATATATATATATATATATAAAACTATATATAAATGTATCTAACAATATGTAATCAACATATTACTATATATAAATATATTTATCTACATTAATATACATAACTACATATAAACAGAATACATAAATAGAATACATAAATAGTATAAGGGATGCCGACTTGATATATACATCAATCTACATAACTATATATAAACAGTATACATAATCTTAAGAGTATTTTATATAATATATTTAAACAGAACTATACATCAATATGCATGTGTGATATAATTCGAATTTCAATATAAGTGTATTTTACTATATCTATAGCTATAAAAATAGTATACATAAACATAACTATATATAAATATAACAACATATATTTAATATACATATATATAGATATATAATTATATATAAATGTATTTAACATTATGTATATCAACATATTACTATATAAAAATATATTTATCAACATTAATACCTATACATAGCCATATCTCTAATTATATTTAATTACTTGAAAAAATATATATAACTACATCTACATGTATATATCTACAAGCTCTATAAACTTAATATCCATTCATATCATTCATCCCATTCATACAAGTTTTTTTTTGGATATTCTATAAATATCATTTTCTCATATATTTTAGGAACTTAAATTTTATTTTTTCAATCTTAAATCTTTTATATTGTATTTTTATATGTGTGTATAAATCATTATGATTTAATATGTTTAGGGTTTGCATTTTTGTTTTACTTAATATCATTTAACTAAAATTGATTTCTAATAAAATGTTCATTTGTTAAAATTCATTTTGTAAATTTCAAAACAAATAATAATATGTTTGTGTAATAAATATTATAACAATTTCTAAATATATATGTGATATAGTTTCAATTTACAAAGATAAAACTTTAAAAATAAAATTTATTTACAGAATAAAATTTGCACCTCATAATATATAATATGTTATATTTATTATAAATAAATACGGTTTGAAATGTATCTATTAATTAAAAAAAATATTGTAATGTATTAAATTTGAAAAATAAATTTAAAAATAATTATTTATAAAAACCAAATCATATATTTAATGGTCATTTATATATATTGAATAAAATAAAAAAAAATAATTACTCCTAGAAAGATTTACTCTTGAATTTATATGGTAATCTATTATGTTTGAACATAATTAAAGAAATAATTTATTTTTTACTAAATAATAAAGGCATGTATTTATATCCACTACATTAAATTTGTTTGAATTTTAAAGTTTCTAAAAATTTAATAATAATAATAAATAATAGGTAGAAATTTATCATAGACATTAATATTTTAATAAAAAAATTATATAGAAAAACAAAAACAATATTATCTATTTATGAACTATATTTTAATTTTTATCATTATTGTAAAACCAAAATAATTTACAAATATGCCAACTTCATTTATGTATATGACTATAATGATAGTTAATTTAATATAAATATTAAAAAAACAACAATTTGAATAAAATAGAAGCTTATATATTTACTTCATAATTTCATTTTACGCATTAATATGCTTCATACACACTTACACACAAATATTTGTTTTAAATATAAAGAATTTACAATATTTTATAAATTGTGTACAATATATATATTTTATTTAAATTAAATTTTCAAAATCAAAAAATTTTAAATACATTCACACACACACATACACACATATATAATAGTTTCATGTGTACATTTAAAAATATATTACGTATATAGGTATATGTGTGTGTTTGTGTATGTGTAGAGTAGTATATGCATGCATACAAGTATATACACACTACTTTTAAAATGTAGATACATGTGTGAATATATATACAAGTACAAAAATGTTTATGCTAATATATAATGTATACTAATGTATATGGATGTATAAATGTGTGTATGTGTGTAGGGCAGTGTATATGCACATTATATTCATACATATATATGTAAATATCAACATTAATTTTGAGAATAAAAATACTTGGGCACATAAAAATATTAACATGTTCCACAAATTCGTGAGAGCATGAGCAAAAAGTGACATTATTGCAAGATACTACTAATATCCCATCTATAACACTTTGCCTCAAAATTTGATCAGATTACTACTTGCAATGATAAGGTTCATTCCATACTACATATCATGGAGTTACATTTTCATTCAATACTATAATTTGTTCAAATAAAAAATTCTATCTAATATCTTCTTCAACAACTCTTCTATCTTCTTTTTCTAGTCTTGATAAGCTATTTTTAATTTTGATTATATGTACATTTCTTATCTAATATCTTTAGTTCAAACTATTGTAATAGTAAAATACATTAAATCAATCTAGGCCTGACATCTTTCTTTTCTATGAGATCTTTGATTATAGAATATTTAGTATATTTTATGACTTTGGTTCCCACTAAATATGATATAAATTATCCAAGAGAAAAGATTATTGATACAAGTTCTTTTCTATAGTGGTGTAATTCAATGAGCATTTTAGAATGTGTTGTTATCATAGTATATTATAACTATTTATAAATATTTTATAAATATATAAACTCTTCAAAATTATATTAACTATATTTGTAACTATGTAAACTATTTTTATAACTATATTAATAACTATATATAACTATTTGTTCACTATATAATATTTTATAACTATATGAGTAATTCTAAATAACTATATTTTAACAAATATATCATATTGTAATAATATATACCTATATATAATTGTATTTACTATATGTATAACTATAAAATGTATATATAAGAATATCTTTAACTACATACATATTTATAATTATATATAAATATTTTGTATGACTATGTAATACTCTATATAATTAAATATAATTATATTTTGTATATATGTATACCTATATGTATTCATATAATTAAATTTATATTTATTTATAACTTTGTATATATTTAGTATAAATACTTATAACTACTTGTATGAATATATCTATATATAATTATATGTAACTATATATAACTCTATTTTTAATTATATATACTATAGGTATAAGAACATATAGAGGTTCTCCTCCCTCTCTGGTGACCATTTCTTGAGGTTTATTGATTCTGTTTCTTTCTCATCAGATCTCTTTACTGCCATATGACAAGGGATTGAGATTTAGAGGAAGAAATGGGGTTTATGTTCACAAAGCAATTCAATAGCTGTTTTCCAACAAGAAGATGAAATTTTAATGCCAGGTCTTGATGTTGGCGTTAAAACAACCATTCAGTATAAGTTGAAGCTTGGTAATATTGTCATCACAATTCCTACTATTGTCTTCAATGTGATTTTTGAATACAAAAATATCAATTTCACTGTGTGGGGTATTCGGGGTCAAGACAAGATTTGCTCTTTCTGGAGGGATTACTTCCAAAATACCAAAGGTCTCATATTTGTGGTGGAGAGCAATGATAGATATTGAGTTGTTGAAGCCAAAGGTGAGTTGCATAGGATGCCTAACCAAGGAAAAGCTTCGAGATGCAGTTTTGCTAGTGTTTGCCAATAAGCAAGATCTTCCCAATGCGATGAATGCAGCTAAAATTACTAACAACTAAGACTTCACTCTTTTCACCAATGCCATTGGCACATTCAGAGCACTTGTGCTACCTATGGAGAGGGCCTCTACGAGGGTCATGATTAGTTTTCCAATTACATTGCCAGCAAATCATAAACAATTTTAGCAGGAAGAGGCAAACTTTGTTGACATATTTGGATGTGGATCTAATCTTTGCCTATTTGCTTGAGTTTTGTTCTATTATGTGGATGACATCACCTGTTTCTAGGGTGATTCAAATTGTATTTATATTTATATATTGCATGCTGAAATACTAGACCACATTTACTTTGTTCTGATATGTTACAAGCCGAACTTGTTTATTTTCTGTTTTGTGTCTTTTTGTCATTGAATCCCAAAGGTAGAAGATTATATAACTATATATAATTATCTTTGACTATATGTATAACTATAAAATATTATACATAACTATATTTAAAATATAATTAACAACATATATTAAATATACATTTATAAATTAGTATATAAAAATCTATTTACCATATAGATACCTATAGATAACTAGATGCATACATATATAAAATTATATAAAAAATATATATATACATACATGTATTAATATAAGTATAACTATATGTGTAACTATATGTGTAACTATATGTATAACAACATGTAACTATATTTATAATTAATTGTATAATAACATACAACATTATGTTTATCCCCCACTGCTGTCACCGCCACCACTGCCACCCGCTGCCACTTCCACTACTGTTGCTGCTCCCACTATCACTACCGCAACTGCTACTGATAATAAGTTTTTACATACCTATAATAGGCTAAAACTCTACCCAAAAGTTTGAAGACACACAAATATTTTCACAGATATATAAAAATAGTTATTATAGACACGAACAAGAACAAACACAAATTAAAGTTGTTTGCTATACAGCTTAAAATAAAATTAATTTAAATAATATAATATTTTTATATTAAATTTAATAAAAACAGAAACTATAAATAACAATTTTAAATTAAACAAACAAACTTCATTTAATAACTTATTCTAACACAATATTTTAAATAACTAAAACAAAAAAATAACAAAAATTATATTACTACTTATTAATCAATGTATCTACCTACTATGCATAAAGAATAATCTATAAATGCATTGACATTGTTTTCTCTCCCTCTGCACCTCTGACCACCAACTTTCTGCTGTGAAAATGCTGTACGAGTCATGGTGCATCATGTTTGTTGAAATATGTCTTCACTTATACAAGCTTCGTAAGTGAAACAATGAAGTACAATATCTATATGAAATTCAAACCACCAAATTAAATCAAAATAAATAAAAAAAACATTGTTTTGTTAAATATATATTACTGTAGTAAATATGTACATATATACTACTATTTCACTCGTGCATATATTATTGCAATAAATGTTCATATAAACTGTAGTATTATGCATACATATATATTGAGTACATATATATACTTAGTATGTATGTGCATAAAATACTATAGTATTACATGTATGTATATATTGAACATATACGTATGTATATACTGTATTTGTTGTTGTTGCTGCTACTCTTGCTGCCACTGCCACTCCTACAACTATTGTCATTGTCATTGTCATTGTCACTGCCACTGCCCCTGTCACTGCCACTACCACTACCGCCGCCATAGCCAATGCCGCTGCCGCTGTCGCTGCTGATGCTCTTGCTGCTGGTGCTGCCGCTACTGATGCAGTAGCTGCCGGTGTTGCCGTTTTTGCCCCCGTAGCCACCGTTGCTACTGCCACGCCGCTGCTGTTGCTGCTACCTCTACCGCCCCCACCACCACCACTACCGCCATCATCGCCGCAGCTGCCACTACGGCCACTCCTACCACTACTCCCGCTACTCCTGTTGATGTCGCATTACCACCATTACCACCGCTGCCGCCTCCACTGCCACCGCCCCTACCCCTACTGAAAATAGGCTTTTACATACCTATAATAGGCTAAAACTCTACCCAAAAAATTAATATACACAGAAACATATTCACAGATATATAAAAACAAATATTACAGACATGAACAAACATAATTAAAGTTGATCGTCATACAACTTTAAAAAAAAATCCAAAAGATGCCCAGCAATTATGTCTAGAAAGAAAGAGTGCAAATATAAAATGTTTTAGGAATAATAATGATAAAATAAGCTAACCATCCTTTTGATAAAACTAATATCGGTAAATATGGGACCCATGCATTGGAAGGTCCGTGGCAATGTCTGTATGCTCTAAATCAGAATTTTTTTCATGTGTCTCAGATAATGTGTCCTACATTGATTCATTAATAGGTTAATGGGAAAAGCAAAGAACTAAACCAAAATAATAAAAATTGAAACCTGCAAAAAAAATATTATAATTATTTACTACAGATAGACAAAAATAAATAACAGTTCAGAAATAATTCTCATACGAAATCATTCTCATAATTTATAGGGAATGCTAGCCTCTCCTATGAGGTTACGGAGCTGGATCTCGGAATGCTATATGTTGTTCCAATGTCGCTAACTGTGACTCCATATAGGACATCTGCTATTGCATTACATTATTAATTCTTTTTATCTCATTGTTCATTTCTTTAATTTCTTACATTGCTTCAATCAAATTAGTATACAGCTCATCCTTCTGTACTTTAATTTCATATATTTCTTCCTTCATATGAGATATCTGCTCATCCTTTTGTTCTTTAATTTCATATATTTTTTCCTTCAAATGAGATATCTGCTCATCCTTCTTTTTTATTTCAGTCTTCATAACTACAATACATTCATTTGTTTCCATTGTTTGTTGTTCGACTGCCTCATCCACCATTGCTGAGACAAATGAATTCGAAGCACGACTGCTACAACAAAAGGCCACTCCCTTCGAGTTGATTCCATACACCTGCAAACTTCTCACGAACTCCTATGGTCTCCAAATAAATAGGATTATAGTCTTTTGGTTAAAGATCCAAAGAACCCTCATCTTGTTGATGAGCAGCTATCACACGTTCCTCCATTATGTATTGAGATTAAATAGAAAAAAACTATTCTAGATATACAAAAATAAAATAAATATTTTCATTCCAAACAATTTTCAAAATATACTGTAGTATTATAAAATTTTTTAATATAACAAGTTCTTATAGCAATCATCTGAAACTTATTGTCAACAAACTGGCCATCCACTTTCTTCACATGCATCTTCCTAAAAATCTAATAAAATTTTGGATCTCGACCTAATTCTCCAGCCTAGAATATGTTTTTATTAAGTCATTAAAAAACAAATGATCAAAAAATTTAAAAAAATTAATAAAATCATGCAGAGGTTTGATTTATTGGACTATTAGGACAAACACTAAATATATAAATGTTTAAAATTTTAAAAGTGTACCAAATCTCGAGAGTGCTTAATGCTCGACTTTGACCCTCCTGTGTGTTGACAGATTCCTATATCTTGTCCAGCTACCTCACTTTGTTGATTTTTGATTGGAATATCTAGTTGTTCTCCACATCTGTCTCCTGCCAATACTTAAGTGACTCGGGCCAGTCATCCTCGGATATAAAATCAGGCCTTTCTTTCATATTCTTCAATTTATAAACAAAATCAAAATACCATTGAGCAGCTTTGATCTCCCATAATGACCATCTTTCCATCAAATTTTGTGTCCACGTGCATTGATTCTATATATAGAAAAATACATAAGAATTTTTATTAACAATAAGAACATAATTATTTACTACTTGAATAATAATCAACATAATAGTTAAGTAATTTTATAATTATTATTTAATGCTTTTGTATTGTTATTTTTACTTGAAAGTCATTAAAATAGGACTCCTATGTCAATTCAGAAGCTTTCTTCCAGGAGAATGCTTTAGAATTAGTGATTTCTTGAAATACTTTATAATTATAGTCGAACACGTGTGAGATGAAATAAAACTGTACAAATTAATAAATAACTTTGAAAACAAGAAAATCATAACATATAAAAAACCACTAATAGAAAACATATATATTTTTTTTCAAGTCATTTTTACATATTTCTTTTACCTCCCATCCAAGATATCAATTTTCTAACTTTGCAATGACTGTAGAGGAAGGCACAACATTTGATGATGTCATTGTTTTTGTAAATGGGAAAACTTTCGTGTAAAATGTGTTGTAGAAGATAGAGATGGAACAAAAGTGTGTGCTGGAAGCACAATGGGTGGTGGGCTTACATCTGCTAAAGGTGATAGTAGAGGTCTCAATGATGGTGATGGTGATCGAAATGAAGATGGTGATTGTGATGTTAAAGTCTGGATATGGTGTCTATGACATGGTATTGATTCTGCAACATAATGTAGCATACTTGATGAATTTGGTTCATTTATGTGTCCACATTCACCTCCACCATGGCCACGTCCTTTAGGCATCATCTACAGTAAAAAATAAAACATAAAACAAACAATAGAGATATGATGAACACGCATGCATTTGAGAATAAAACACATCGATAGATTTCAACAAATTATAAAAGTCTTTTATAGTTTTAATATTATAATAAAATTATAATAATTTAATTATCGGCATCACTGTCCTCCTCCAATGATTCTTCTGATATTTTGTCTGATTCCGATTAAAGTTCGAACTCATCTTAAGATAGAAATTGATCATCTTCAATTTCTATTATCTCACCATTTGAGTCACATAATTTTTGGATCTTCATCTACATTCACATGCTCAATATTATTTATGTCATCTCCTGGAATGCCGTTGCAATATCTATGTCTGCACTTCTTTGTTGCGATATTGGTACTTCAATTTTGATGTTCTTTGATTTTTCAAATCACCCACCAATCACTATTATCAAGAGATAAACTCGAATATGTACAATAATATACTTGAGCAGCTTGAACTTCCATAATAAATAGCTCATATCAATTATATATACATTTATTGTTAACACCCACTAGCTTATAATCCAAATAAATCTTTGTGCCCACATTTCGTGTAGGATCAAACCACTTGCACTTAAATAATACAATCCTATTATTTTCGAGTCCATGATACTCCAACTCAATAACTTCTTTGAGTTGATATAATAATCAATCTCATTTGCACTATATCCTATGCATTTAATGCATACACCACTATTCATATTATTTTAGAAGAACCATGCCGATTGTGTGAAATTTATATCCATTAACAAAATACCCAGGATAGGTTGTCACATATCTAAAGGGCCTTTACTTAGATTCTATAAAAATATTTGAATCTCTATTTGAAGGATCAATTGCCTGTGACATTAAAAAATTGATATTAACAAATAAAAGATAATAATAAATTAAATAATTCAAAATTTTAAAACTTAATAATTCTCACATAATTTTTGAACCAAATCACAAATTTAGTTTCTAGCATATAATCGACATCATTGCTGGAAATTGCTGGTTGCCTATATTTTAACTGCTCAACATAAATACTGCACAAATATAAAATGAGAGAGAAAAATGTATATCAATTTTTTAATAATTCCTATTAAAAATAAAATTAAACTATGATTAAACCTACAACCATTTTGTGTATACATACTCAATGTATGGTGCAACCTTCTCACAATTAAGTAAAACATAGCTCGAGGTTGCTTTGTACTCTTCATCTATCATACATCTTTTCATTGCTCTTCCAAATGCACTTCTAGAGTGCTTGAAGATAGATAGTTTGTTCATAGAATCATCTTCTACCATCACATTACCTTCATCATTCCGAGGCACATTTCTTTTTATTGACATGATCCTCAAAATAATAAGAACAAAATGATGATGCTTCTTCTACTAAATATGCATTGCAAATTGAACCTTCAACTTTTACCTTGTTTCTAACATTCAATTTCAACTTACGAAGATACCTACAACCACAATGTTTGGTTTTAATTATATTAAATTACAATATTACATTATGTAAAAATAATAAAACATAGCAAATTTTATGTATTTACCTCTCAAAAGGATACATCCACCTGTATTGCATTGGACCTGCTATCCTTGCTTCAAATGCCAAATGGACCTACAAATGCTCCATTGAGTCAAAAAAACTTAGTGTGAATCTCCATTCAAGCTTACAAATAATAAGTGGAATGTCATTCTCCACCCTCACCATGTCATCTATTTTGATTGTGGTTGTAGTTAGTTATTTTAAAAACAAAGTTCTGTAAGGACCTTCCAAATACTTAGGAAAGTAATTCACAGAATACAATTGGTATTAATCTTTGCATAAATACATGACAGTCATGACTTTTCATTCCAAATAATTTAAGATTCTTCATAGCCACGCATCTACCTATATTTGACATATCAATCGAGAAATTCAAATTTTTAACCCATTCACACAATATCTGTCTTGCCTTCTTATCAAGTGTGTAGCAAGCTTTAAGAAATTTTTTTGTTTCCTTATTTAGTTTCATTTTAGGATGCTAACAGTAATCATTCAACTCTTGTCTTGATTTTAAAGTAACTTTTGTTTTTTTGTCTACATTAAGGATAGTGTTGAAAACATTGTCGAACAATTTTTTTCAATATGCATTACATCTAAGTTATGATGAATTAAATTGGACTTCCAATAGGGCAAGTCCCAAAACATACTACGTTTCCTCCAGCCAAATAATTTGCCTATTGGTCCATTACTTCCATTAGCTTCCTTTTCAGTTACCTTCTTCAAACCCAAACTCTGAATCTCTGTCAAAATATCATCTCCTGAACAAACTGCTGGTGCAACTGTCATCACAGTTTTATTTTTTCGAAATGCAGTTCTATTTCTTTGAAATGGATGATTCATAGGTAGAAACTTATGATGGTTATCAAAGCATGACTGTTTACCACAAAATTTGAGGGTAAATGCATCCGAATATTTTATGCAATATGGGCATGTGAATGTCCTGCAGTACTCCAGCCAGGCAACATTGAATATGCAAGAAAATCACTTGCCGTCCACATAAGGCCTGCCTTATAATGAAATTTTGTTTCTTTGAGATATCATAAGTATTCATGCCAACATCTCATAAATAATTTAACTCTACAATAAGAGGCTGTAAGAAAACATCCAACATGTATTTCAGATTTTTTGGCCTTGGAACCAATATTGACAAAAATATATATTGCTTCTTCATACACACAATGGAGACAAGTTATAAGGTTTCATTATCACTAGCAATGTTGAACACTATTGTCCAGATTGCCAAATGGCTAAAATCCATCAGTGTAGAGACCCAATCTCACATTTCGACTTTCTACTACAAAATCTTGATGTATATAATTAAAAGGCTTCAAAGCAGGTGAATTTGATGGATGACACACTACCCCATCTTCAACCTCAAGCTCAGAATGCACCTCATATCATTTGCTGTAGCATTTGATGCATATAGTCTCTAATCAAGGAATTAATGGAAAATAATATATCTTCTTAAAGACAACCTTCAATTTTTGTCACGTATCTACAACACGAGGTGCCTTCCTAAATCGGGATGATCACAAAACATACACATAATTAAATCACTATCCCGCCCCAATATAACATGCATCCATTTAAACAACAATCAATTTTTTCACAGTAGATCCATTCCTCATAGTAACTTCTTAGTGTTGTAAAAGTTGTTAGTGATCAATTATTATCAGGAACAATCTTTTTCATCAGTTCTATCACCTGATCAAATAATTTCTCAGACATATGATTTTATGACTTAATGCTCATTAGTCAAGCCACAAGTGATAATTACGAATGTGTTTTACAACCAGGCACAACTCTTTATCTGCAGCTTTAAGCATTTCAAAAATTTCTGAGCTTCAGGATTAGGTGGTTCATCCACGTAATCCATATTGAAGTCAGCACCAGCAGCTTCCGTGATCATTCTATGGTATGTGTTGATGATTCTTCACCACAAGCAAATGATTCAATACCCTCAATTTGGTCAATATTCAGAGCCATTGTACTTTCCCCATGATAAATCCAAACAAAATAATTTGGCACAAAGTCATATTTAGCCAAATGATATCTTATAGTGTTTCATCGAAAAGGGATATTTTGATATTGATGATTACATGGACACTTAATTTTTTCTCCATCCATTAATCTCGATTGAGTACATGCAAAATTTATGAATGTTTCAAGCCAGTCAAAAAATATTTATTCAAAATCCATTAATAACCCTTATGTACATCCACTGATGATTTGATCTCATTTTGCCCTATTTTATTTACAAAAAATAATGCCCAATCATTATTTTGAATAAAAGATTCTATTACTTCAAAATATACAAATAATTAAATAAAATTACTTAGATGAATTTTTAAAAATTAAATATTATGAATATCGAGGCAAAGCATTTGCAGAATCTACATAATAGATAAAATAATTTTTAGCACGATAAAGATTAATAAATATCATAGATATACTAAATAAAGGGTGCAAAATGTGATAATACACAAGAAAGAAAATCAAAAAGAAAGACATTTAATGTTTGAAGGAGAAGAGGGAGAGAGAGAGTGAGTGAAAGAGATAAGTTGGGGAGGAGAGGGGCAGAGAAATGGGGAGACGGGGAGAGAGAGGAGGGAGAAGAGTGGGAGAGAAATGATGAAAGGGAGAGAGGTGAATAGGGGGGGAGAGAGAGAGAGAGAGAGGGGGGTGGAAAGAGAGAGAACAAGCAAAAAGAAGAGAGAAAAAATTAACAATAGAGAGTGTGACATATAATGAAAAAGAGGAAGAGAATGAGAAAGAATTATAGGGAAAGAGAGACACATAGAGAGTGTTGTGTTAGAATGAAGAATTATATAAAAAAAATATAAGTTCTTCAGTACAAACCTATCAAATATTACATTCTTTGTTATACATAAGTTCATATTTGAGCCTAAGGACCAAGGGCTGGGATTAAGTAAGAGTACGATCCTTATTTGTAGTATACCATATATGAGCCTGATCAATGGACACTCTCATGCTATGTGCTTACATATTATTATATCTTTAGACATTTTATTTCAAGTTAGTTCAACAAATATTATCTCATATTTTATATGCTAGGATACATATAGTAAATGTAGTTATAAATAGTTTACATTTAGTTTAACATATAATTATAAATAGATATATGCATACAAATAGTTATAAGTAAATATAAATAAATGTATACAAAGTTATAAACAATTATATAGATTTACATATATGTATACATATATGTATACATAATTAAAAATAAAGTTATATTTATTTATATAGAGTTTTTATAGTTATACAAATATTTATATATAGTTATACACATTTAGTTAAACATTAGGTTGTATGTTTTTATACATATACTTATAAATATAGTTACATTTGGTTATACATATAGTTACACGTATAGTTAAACTTATATTTATACATGTATGCATATATATTTTTTCATATAATTTCATATATTTATAAATAAAGTTATGTATAGATATGGATATACTAAAATACAATTTTTATACTAATATATAAAAATCTATATTATATATGTTATTAATTATATATATATATATATATATATATATATATAATATATATTATATATATATATATATATAGTTATTTATAATGTTTTTATAGTTATGCATATAGTAAGATAGAATTATTAATAGTTATTTGTTATTATACATATAATATATATAGTTATAAGAGTTTATATATCATTAAACATTTAGATATATATATATATATATTCATACGAGTAGTTATATTTAGTTATACATAAATAGATACAATGTTATAAACAAATATATAGATTTACATATATGTATACATATATATAAATAGTTAAAAGTATAGTATATTTAATTATATAAAATTTAATTTAGTTTTATAAATATTTATATATAGTTCTACACATATAATTAAACATAGTGTTTTATGTTTTAATACATGTAATTATAAATATAGTTACATGTAGTTATACAATTAATTACACATATAGTTGTACTTATATTTATACTTTAAATAATCAAATCCTACTTGCATTACCATGATAAAGATTTTGAATACAATATTTCTAAAAAGTTACTAATTGGATGGATGGTGGCATCATTAAATGGGTGTAAGCCCTGGGTTTGAACCTATCATTGTTCTTTGAAGAAGTATATTTTGGTAAACCCTATGAGAATCAAAAATTGATTTTTGAATTTTGAAACTATTATTTTAGATTTAAATTTTTTAAAAACTTCTATGAGATAAACAAAGTTGATGCATTTTGGTGCATAAAAAGTGGATAAAAGTTATAATGTTATAGGAAAAAATGTTAAGGGGTCCCAAAATGAAAATATTTATGTTTTATTATAATTATTAATTTTAATTTAACATTTGGGGATCCAAATCCAAAATCTTTATGATTTGGGTCTTCCAAATTACTATACTGATAATTGCCTTCCTTTATCCATACGGTATGCATATACTCAAGTATGCATATGAGTTTAGGCAGAAACTCATTTTTTCATAAATAAAAACTTATGCATATGGAGTTCATAAATATTCTGTATCCATAAACATATGCATAAACTCATTTTTGCATACCGAGTAAGCTGAAACGAGTTTACGATAATGTTTTTTTAATTATATTGGGATAATAATGAGTATCCGAATTTAGGTACTAAAATATAACCCAAATCATAGATATTTTTTTTGGATTCCATAACATAATTATCCAATATATATGTGTATATATATATAGATTAAAGATGAAAATTTTAAGTTTTATTATTATTATTATTATTATTGTTGTGGATGAATTCCATTTTTTTTCAAAGTTAGATAAAAATTAGTGCAATTTTTGGAAGCAACAAATTATAAAGAATAGTACTTTCATTGTCAAGAAATCTATTTAATAAAATTCTTAAATTGAACTAATTTAAAAAAATACTTCTCAGAGCAATATTCCTACCATTTAGTGGTATCAATGCATATATTAAATTGTTTTTGTTATTTTGTTTTGTAATTTAAGAGATGCAAGCCTAATCTTTTGTTCTATTTGAAGATTAGAATGAATTGAATTTCTTGTTATGCATGTAATTGCTACTTAAGAGCTATAAGGCTACTCTATTTTCATTTTCTTTTATCTCTCAATAATTTGGATTTTTTATGCTCCTTTTTAAGACTAATAAGTATTCTTGATCACTAATTTATTTTTGATATTTCCTTAATTGCTATGTGATCAACTCAAAAACTTACAAAATACCTTTATGCAGCATCATAAGCATGGTCTCTTAGTTCAAGCTTATTTGTTGTGCCATACAAAACTATAATAAAACCTTGATTTATCATTTTCATTATACATGATGAATAGTTTTATACTTAGTCCCTTACAAGGGATTTGAACATAATGCAGGTTAATGTGTAGAATTTAGCTTGGGTTTATGTTGGCTCTTGACCTGTCGACTTGCATTCCTACTAACAATTTAGAAATATTAAAAATTTTAAAATATAATAAATAAAAAAATTGATAATATGGCATACATATCTTGTAAGTGACTAAATCTATTTTTCAAATTAAATTTATAATATTTTTTATTTGGTTCAAATTAGAAACGTAATCAAATTATGGTGCTTGAATGAATATAATCAACCCTCATATGACTTATGAAATGTCATCCCTCCAGTGGCTATTTAGCTATCATGAAATGAATATAAATCATTCTAGCCATGGTAATCATAATAAATCTTTATTTTATGGTGCAATATAAAGGGATGGACAAATTTACTTTTCAATTATTGATCATACAATAAATACAAGTGGCTCTGACAAAATTGAGAAGTAATTGTTCGATATGAGTACATAATGAGTTTATAATGACTCAGAATAATTTAAGGATGACATTGCACGAGGGTATATCATCAAGATCCTAGGGCACTCTCATTCAAGGGATGTGATGTGCTTAATTTGATTAGTTAAATTTCATAGGATTTAAAATACTTTAAATTCCAATATTAGATGTTTTTTTGCATTTTTATTCATAAGTTTTTACAATTTTTATAAATTACTTATAAATTATAGTAAAAGTTTATGTTTACTGTTTCTATAGTTATATAGATATAGTTATGTTTAAATAGTTTATGTAAACTATTTTTATAGTTATATATATATATAGTTATGTTTAAACACACTTATATAAAGCACACTTATATTTATGTATACTATTTTTGTATACAGTATGTAATTATGTATATTGAAGAAGTTATTAATTCGGCATACCTACTATGCACCATCAAAATTCACACAATGACAATGCATTATATCACAAATGCATGAATATGTATACGATTAAGTATATATACGCAATCCAAGAACACCACCGTGAATAAAAGAGAAGAATTTGGAAACAATAAATAACAGAATCAATACGCATAAGCTTAATCAAGATAATCGATGAAGAATAAATATATAAAACATACCTCAAAACAAATAAAAATTAAAACTTAAACCTCGATTATATGTTAATGCATTGGTGTCGAGGGATTGATGGACGAATGCGGAGGTTCACTTCACTTAATGTTGAAGAATATCGAGTCTCGACGTGAATGTAAATATTAGCAAATTTTTTATATTTTTAATTATTAAAACACTAAATAAACAATACATATATATATATAATCAAAAAGACTCGTTAATTTTATTTACTATCAAAATCTTTTCAACAAAATTAATGTGCATGTTGCAAGGTACAAATGCAAAACAAACACCTTACAATTTTTTATTATATTATTAATTAAATAATAAATATATAAACAATTAAAAAAATATGTTTAGCCTTATAAAAAAATATCAAATAGGTACAATATTAACAAACTCTATATAATAAGACATAAATGAAAAAATAATTTGTCTTCTAGTCACTCGCCGAAGAGTTATAAAATACTATTAATGTTAAAAAATATATAAAGATCTATATTTTATTGTTATAAATTATTAAGAATTCATATTAATTTTTACGAAGATAATATGAAATAATTTTAAAGGCAAAATTTTTCATTGATATCATTAATAATTTTTAAAAATCAAAAAATTACTTAATGTGAGAAGAAAATTAAAATAAATTATATTTATTATTTTAATAAAAACTTAATGTTAAAAACTAATAGTAAAAATATTACTAAATTGTTTAATTTGTATAAATTTTTTTTAATAGCAAACATCTATGTATTTATTAATAAATATTAATTTATTTTCTTTTAACTTTATTAAAAAAATTTATTTTTATTATATTTCAATATTTTCAAAATTTGTATTATATATTTATTTAAAAGTTTTCTATAATAATAACTTTTTTTTACTTATAATAATATTAATTTTTACTTGTTTATTCGTCAATTCAGATAATTTTGAAAATATTTTCTATTTTATTATATAATGAATTAATTTACATTTATATTAATAGAAATTTTAATATATATTAATTTAATTTTTTTAAATATAGAAAAAAAATATTATTCTTATAGAATTTATTATTTAATGTTACTTTAATACAAATGTTTAAGTTTCTTATTTTAAAATTTTAGATAAATTTTTTGTATTCATAAAAATAGTTAATTTAGTCATTATTAATATATATAATTGTTTTTTGTATTTTTATAATTTTTATATTATATTTTTATGATATAATTTTTTTATGATTTTACGAGGAGAATGTATCTTTCAAGGATTGCTCATCTATAGACCATTAACATACATTTAATAAACTAAATTAAATAAAATATTAAAACAAATAATAAATAAAGAAAAATAAATAATTAAATATTGGCTAGGAAAATACCATCGCTAAATCCATAATTAAATTACGGATTTTATAAGCTAGAAAAAATTCATCACTATATTACGAATTTTATTAGATAGAGAAAATACATCGCTAAATCCATCGCTAAATTATAAATTGAATTAGCTAGGAAAATTCTATCGCTAAATACGTCGCAAAATTAAGCATTTTATTTTATAGAGAAATTCCGTCGCTAAATACATTGCAAAATTGAGGATTTTATTTTCTAGAGAAATTCCATCATTAAATCTGTCACTAATTTACGTATTTTATTAGCTAGTAAAATTTGGTCGCTAAATCCGTAGTTATAATATAGAATTTATTAGCTAGCAAAAATCCATCGCTAAATCTGTAGCTAAATTACTGATTTTATTAGCCAAGGAAAATCCATCGCTAAATCTGTAGCTAAAATATGGATTTTATTTGCTAGGGAAAATCCGTCGTTAAATCCGTAGCTAAAATACAGATTTTATTAGCTAGGGAAAATCTGTGACTAAATCATAGCTAAATCAAGGATTTTATTAGCAAGAAAAAATCTATCGCTAAATTAAGGAATTTATTAGCTAGGAAATATTTTTATCGCTAAATCAAGGATTTTAGTAGCTAGGGAAAATCCGTCTCTAAACCTATCGCTAAATCAATAATTTTATTAGCTAGAGAAAATCCATCGCTAATTCCGTCGCTAAATCAAGTATTTTATTAGCTAAAGAAAATCTTTTGCTAAATCTGTTGCTAATTTCATGCTTTTATTAGCGAGGGATATTCCGTCGCTAAATCCATCGCTAAATTACCCGCTTTTCTTGAGCGGAATTTATGGAAATTTTATGTCGCTAATCCGTCACTAAATTTCCCACTTTTCTTGAGTGGAATTTACAAAAATTTTTCGTCACTAATCTGTCACTAAATTCCCCACTTTTCTTGAGCGGAATTTACAAAGACTTTTCCCTCGCTAATTCATCGCTAATTCGTTGTATTTTATTTTTCAAAGAAAAATCATAAATCCCTTGCTATTCCCTAGCTAATCACTTGCAATTTTACTAGGGATTGATCCCTAGCTAAAATTCATTAGCTAACTCAATATTTTCTTATAGTGGAAATGGAAGTTGAAATGAAAATAGGCTGCGTGGTATTGAATTTTTACACACTTGTAGGTTTATATAGAAATCCACCGAAGCAAGGAAACCTGAAAAAAACATAAGAAAAAAATAAGAAAAAAATTGCAATGCACAAGAAACGAACACAAGGTAGCTCACCTTTGTATTCCATTCCCCACTTTGAATTTTACAATGACCATCTTCTCAGTCAAGTTGTTAAGAAATGGCTTGGGATTAATGGGGATGGTCTACAATATTGAGCAATAAAAAAACTAATGAACGGTGCTATAATTCTCGTATGCATCAAATATTTTTCTGCTTTTATGTAAAAATTCATAGGTATGTATATATGCAATATACATGCATGCAACATGATTATAGTATAACTATATGTGTCCAAACACACACATGCATAGACTATTTTTCTATCTTCTCATATTTTTTTATCTTATCCATATAATGCACCTTTCTAGATCAACTGAACCATTGATACATGGAAATGGTCATTACCAAAAATCAAAATCTTTTTTTTTTCTAATCCACATATATCCCTCATGAAGTAAAATTTATTATTAAGTTTTTTGCTTGAGAAAACTATAAGGAAAGTTTTTTTGGAAAAATAAATGATTATTTAAAAGAATATTTGATGGTTGTGAGCATGAATAGTTAACTTGCTTTGATGCACGAGAAAATTAAAGCTAGTATTAATATCATTCACGAAAGCATAAACCTATGAATATCTTGTGTACACAAAAAATTATATCAAACAAGAAAACTTGATTACTACTTCATACAATTTTTTTTTACCACTCATTATCATCATCATTGATATCTATCTCAACACTATTGTGAACAGATGTTACTCTAACCATACGAACATGAGTTCAATCAACAAGAATATCAAATATACATTATCGGGATGCTTTTCAAATCACCTATCATGATGTTCGAATAGATGTTTTATATGCACTCCATTGCCATTATTATAGCCCATCCAGCTTCTCTACATAACTTCCCAGTTTCAATGCATACAATTTGTCACTAATGTAATCTGATCTGCCTTGATAAGAAGGGTCTATGCCCAATGCAAGCAACCAAATCAAATTAAAAACAAAAAAAAAAACAAAAAAAAAACAAAAAAACAAAAAAACAAAAACTTTCATAACTTAATGTTATGCCAAGTCTTTTAGAAGCTCATTAAGAAATCAAAATCTTGCCTTTTGATTGTTTATGAGGTCGTAGAGTATCTTATCTGACTCATTAAACTCAGATTCAGCGACATCCACCTTTATGAGTCACATATGGCATTGATGTAGTTAGAATTGAGGCCCAAGTCTTGTGAGTTATGATTTCAATAACACACAGTGGGAGTGCTATTGTTTTGATAATATACAATGAGCATGCAAAGATTTGCATAACACACAATGTGTGGGCAATCATTTTAGCAAGAGCATAGTGTATGCACTCCTTCTAAGAGTTTTCTCTTTCCGACACATCCCGCCTAGAGTTTATCTTTCCCTGGGGTCACTTTTAATACCATGTAAAACATAAAATCACACAACATAAAATAAATAAGATACACTTGATGAATAACCTCATACAAACATTGCTTTTTATATAACTTGTTATTTTTATTAGGGCAACTCACATAATGTATAACCTCTATAGCACTCTCAAAGTGTACCCGTGTGTGCCATGCATGCCTCAATGTGTAAGACATGATAATTCTTCTTCCAAAGAGCTATCAATAGAACATCATATCAATTGATAAAATAGAGAACATGACACCCAGCAAAACATAAGAATTATCACAAACATCTTGCTCATCAATAAGATAGTTATATACAGTATATATATACATATAATACTGTAGTGTATATGTACATATACTGAGTATATATGTACATATATACTATAATATATAAACATATACATTGTAGTATATATGGATGTCTTATAGATATAGAACACCGGGTATAGATATAAATATAGAATAGTAGGTAAAGTATTATCCCATTTATACTTCACAATGAAGGCACAAAAGATCACCATCAACATTAATAAGAAATGCGAATATTATTTAAATTTTTGAAAATATATCTAAAAACTCTTATAGGAAGACCTGGAAGACAAGCCAGGAGCCATGCTTTGCGCATCAAAGTTTGAACCCTGTCTCCCTACAACCAAAACTTTTTTCCGGTCCTAAGGCCAATAGGTGGTTGCTCTGCCTCGCCACTCCCAGTAGCACAATGATCCCGTGCAGCCTTCCTAGAACTTTCTTCTCCTCTCCATGTGCTTGCACCAATGATTTTGATCGCTTAGCTTCAAATAGCAAAATTTTTATTATGATTCAACTTAATCTTGGAATATTAAAATAAAAAATAAAGAATAAATTACTGGAATGAAGATCCAATGCTTTACAATAATATTGTTGCAAAGCATATGATAAAATAATATTGTTATTGTATTTAAATGATTTACAAAAATATTTAAATAAGCATATGATAATCTTTTAACAACTTTCATTTATTAGTAATAAAGTTTGATAATACTCAAAATTCAATTAGAAAAAAAAAACAAAGTGTCTTGATGTATTCTGAATATATACAATTGTATTCCAAATATATTGATGATTTATATTTAATTTTATTTATTACAATTTTTTTTTAAAATGTATCAAATTTTTTAATATGAATAAATGGTTTAAATTAAATTTCAATGAAGTTCAATGATGCTTGATATGTTTGTTAATATTCATGTCTTAGTTTTTTTTTCAATGAATTTTAATGAGCTTGGTAATTAATCTATAATTTATAACATTATGCCACATGTGTTCAATAAAATATATATATTTACCCACAAAAAACAATATATATAAATAGTATATTTATATATAATAACTATATATATATATATATGTTATTAACATCAATTAAATGTATGTATGTATATATATATATATATATATATATATATATATATATATATATATATATATATTTACACATCAAAAACCAAAAGCTCGATACACTCATTCTTGAGATAAATGTGAGCCTGCTTGGAGGTTGCAAGTTCAACCTCAACAAGCAACTAAAAAATTGTCAGGATAAGAAATCATGCCTCATTTAGTTATATTAAATTATATAGAGTTTTATATAGTTATACAAATATATATATATATATATAATTATACACATATAGTTAAACATAATGTTGTATGTTGTTATGCATGTAATTATAAATATAGTTACATGTGGTTATACACACAGTTACACATATAGTTATACTTGTATTTATACATGTAGGTATATATATTTTTTCATATAATTTTATATATTTATACATATAGTTATGTATAGTTATAGATATAATAAAATACATTTTTATATACTAATATATAATTATATATATTAAATACACGTTGTTAATTATATATTTAAATTTAGTTATGTATACTATTTTTATAGATATACATATAGTCAAGGATAATTATTTATAGTTATATGTTCTTATACATATAGTATCTTTAATTAAAAATAAAGTTATATATTGTTAAACATATAATTTATATATAGATATAATCATACAAGTAGTTATAAGTAGTTATACATAAATATATACAAAGTTATAAACAAATATATAGATTTTTATATATGCATATATATATATATATATATATATATATATATATATCTATACATAGTTACAAATATAGTTATATTTAATTATATAGATTGTTACATAGTAATAAAATATTTATATATAGTTATACACACTAATTTTTGCAATAAGTTATACTAGACATGTAAAGTATTTCATGTACAACACAACTTACAACCACTTAGATTACAAATAGATGTTTGATAGATATATAAAGTACAACATATCCACAAATATTTATATATACATAAATATAAATACTTTACGAACATAAATATTTATATATAGTTATGTAAAGTACATATATACCTACTTTTATACTGTAGTATATACGTACCTATATACCGAGTATATACATAAGTTGGTGCATATATTTATTTGTAGACATGTATATATTGTCATACGCACCCCCCATTTACACACAGACACACTTTTAAATATATAATAGTTCAAGCTGGTCTGGTCATCATCATGCTTTGCTTACTGATGTAGGTAATAAAAGCCATGGATATTAGATGTTTCATAAAGATGTGAGGTGAAGATATTTCTGGTCCTGGCTAGCTAGGAAGCTAGAAGTTGGTTTAAAAAAGCTTAGTAATTGTATTAATATGCAATTATCACATGGTACAAAGTGAACGTCTGAGTAAATAAGTTTTTTGCTCTAGGTTCTGCAATAATTGGTTCTAATTGCAATAAGTCTTAGAATGCTGATGATGATGATGCTCATATAATGTCGTGTAATTATAGTTCAGGAGGAATTTCGGGTCCTATTTTGGGAGAAGTAGCTCGCCGCCTCATCTAAAACTCGCTCAATCTCAAGTTGATCAGTCGAGTATCATCACCCGCCCTACTTTTATTATCAGGAATGGCAATGTAGCAGCAGTAGTAGTAGTGGCAGTGCCAATGGGAGCGGCAGCGGGAGCGGGAGCGGTAGCGGCTGTAGCAGCAATAGAAATAAATGCAGTATATACGTACGTATAATACTATAGTATTTTACGTACATATATACTAAGTATATATGTACTCATTATATATGTACTCAGTATATATGTACACATAATACTATAGTTAATATGTACCTATACTGCAATAATATATGTACTAGTGAAATGCTAGTATATATGTACATATATACTGTAGTATTATATATTTATCAAAACATAGCTTTTTTTTTATTTATTTTGCTTTGATTGAGTGGTTTAAATTTCTTACAGATATGGTACATTGTTCCAGATACGAATCTTGTATATGTGAAGGGATTTTTTACTAGACATGATGCATAGTTACTCGGACAGCTTTTTCGCAGCAGAAAGTTGGTGATGGAAGTAACATAGGGAGATAAAGCATCATCAATGCATGGATAGATTATACTTTATGCACTATAGGTAGATACATTGATGAATAAGATGTAATAATATTTTGTTATTTTTTTGTTTTAATTATGTAAAATATTATATTAGAATAAGTTATTTAATGTTTTTTTTATAATTTATAAATTATCATTTATAGTTTCTATTTTTATTCAATTTTATATAAAAATATTAAATTATTTAATTAAAAAATTTTAAAATAAATCAAATTCTAAAAATAGTTTTAAAATTAAAATAGCTAGGGACAATTCTTTACTTAATTAGCAAGGGAAAATCCCTTGCTAAATTAGTTCGGGAATTTTCCCTAGCTAATTTAGTTAGGGATAACTTTATTTTAGCAAGGGATTTTTACTGCCACTAAACTTATTTTGCTATGGACATTTTCAATCACTAATATTTAGCAACAAACACTTTATCTAGGGAAAGCTTCCGTCATTATATCTATTTAGCGACGAAAACTCTCAATTAGTTTGCTAATTTAGTTAGGGAAATTATTTTTTTAGCTAGGGATTTTTCAATCACTAAATTATTAGCTAGGGACACTTTCCTCTCTAAATTTTAGTGATGGGCACTTTAAATTAGGAACAGTTCTATCGTTAATCCGTAGCTATGTTCGGTTTGGAAATGGAAGATGCTTATTTAGCTAGGGAATTATCCTAGTTATATGGGATTTTCTTGTATTGTATATATATATGTAACATTTATATAAATATTTTAAACACAACATTATATCAGAGTCAAAAGTAAGGCATGGAAGAAGATGAGCTCTGATTATTTCTGTTCAAGTGAAAAAGGAATCATAGAAGATAAGATTAACTAGTTAATGTAGTGCAAGACATTGAGTAGAACAAGAGGTATTTTTTTTGTTGCTTCTTTATGCGTATCCGGTGTGTAGCATAAATCACGCTGTAATTTGTTTCAGATTTGTTAAGTTGGGGTTTGCATTTCATATCTGGTGGGGTTCTGTTGGTTTGGTGATCATGAATATGACTAGGAAAAATTATGCATGAAGAATGCTCCTTTTTAGTTTTCTTAGTTAAATTATGAGTCCTTATTAGGTAGACTAATCGTTTGCATAATTGAAAGGTTTGAATATGTTGTTTTGGCCTATCATAGAGTCGGCAGAAAATAACAGCTAAGACCCTAGTGTTAGTTGTTATTTTTTGTGCCACCACTATTAGTGTCACCATTATCACATTTCTGCTATTGACTCCCTTCTTAGTCAGTCAGTGCCGCTACCCTATTTGATCACTATAATTCTACCAGCACCTATGCATCATAGTTTGTGTTAATAAGGGAAGGGATCCATAGTTTTTTTCCATTTATAGGTTGTAATATTTGAAGCTATTGCTATTTCTATATTGGTAGTAGATATGATGACATTTTTTAGCAGCTGTCGTAGTTCACTTTTTCATTAAGTTGTGCATGATGAACATCCTCCTCAGTTGGTTAAAGTATTATGTGATAAACTCAACTGGTGTAGAAGTGTACAACTCTTCCACTTATATGCATTTCCTTCATGATTAGGATAATAAAATCAACTAAGAATGATGGAACCCTAAGCAAAGATGGCCAGTAATAGTGAATGAAATTGATCACTAAACCTTTAATGTGAGAGCCATCATGATCATGATCTGCCATTATCATGAGATGACCATATATTTTTGCTTTGACACTATCATACTGCTTATGCTGTTGCAGCCCAAGAATCTTCTTGATGTTTTTAATTTTTTTGTATCTACCTTAGGCATGGATTGGTCATCCTTTGCATCTACATCAATCACTTCTTCGGAAGGAATTGAGGTTAGAAACATAGAATCCACCCACCCTGCAGCTGAATTCATAAAGATATACCTAATTGATGGAATCAGTAATAGGAAACCTTGCTTGACTGGAAGCCAAAATATATCATGAGCTCTATAATTTATATAAATCGAATTTTTTTATGTATTTTCGGATCCTAATTGTTCAAACCTAAAATGCATCATGAGTATCAAATATGATGTTTGATTCTAGTATCGTGCATGTTCAATAAACTAAAAGATTTTTATCTGAGTAATGTTGATTTCTTCATCCAGATTATGTACGAGTTAGTTCTGAAGCTGATCTACGAGAAGACCAAATACATGCTTTATTCTCACGATGTGCCATATGGCTCCGATAGTGGTCATCAATCTGTTACTAGATTCTCTCTTTGTGATGATTCCAATAGCTATTGGGTAATTATTTTATTTCTTCAATGTTCTAAAATAGTATGTTGGAAATTCAATATTTGTTTTATGGATAAAATATTGCACAATGATTGGTGAATGCTATATATGTGCTGCAAAACTACATAATTTTCTGAATCAGAAATCTTCATGCATATTGGTAAATGCTATATAAGTGATGGTCATATATATAATTTTGCTAAATTAATAAGTTTCCAACCTTCGTATCATTTAAGTTTGAATTGATGTATATGTAGAAAATGAAAGAAGTGAATGATAAGATGAAAAAAAAATGAAGAATGCAATACAATAGGAGATGACATATATGGAGTCAAAGTTAGCAGCCTTGATAAGATAGATAGCACACAGAGTTCCAACAGAGTATCCACACATGAGATCCTATCACAAATGCATCATATGATGAGGATGATGATTTAGATTTAAATAATTATATACCTATGTTATATTTTTGTTTTAAATATGTAACTATTGTATCAGAATAGTTTATTAACTGCTTTTTCTTTTTGTTAATTTAAATAATGTTTATAGTATATATTTTTATTCAATTTAATATAAAAATTTAAAAATATGTAATTAAATATCTTGTAAAAAATAAAATTGTGAAAATAGCTTTGGAATTAAAATTGGAATGGAATTTTCCATAGCTAATTTAGCTAGAGAATTTTCTATACATTTTCAATTGAAAAATATTAATTACTATTCTTAATTACAATCAAAAATAGCATTGAAAAAATTATAATTAGCTAAGGAATTTCCGTCATTAAAAAATTTGCTAGGCATTTTTTGCGTTAATATTTTATGAAGAGCACTTTAGATTGGGATAATTTTCATCAATAATTTGTCGATATTCTATTTTAGTGATGGGAAAATCTTATATAGATAAATTGATAGATCAAAAGATATTTACATAGATAGATAAACAGACAGACAGACAGACATATAGATAGATAGATTGATAGATAGATATATATATCAATCTATCAATCAATCAATCTATCTATCTATAGATATATAGATAGACATATTGATAGAAAAATATATAGATAGATAGATACAAATAGATATACAGATAGATAAATAGATAAATAGATGAATAGATTGATAGATAGATTGATTGATAGGTAGATTAATAAAAATTTTAATAGACAAAATGATAGACAGATAGATGAACATATTGAGAGATACTTAGGTATATAGTTAGATAGAGTGATTGATAGACAAATAGATACACATATTGATAGACAGATAGATAATCATATAAATAGACAGATAAATAGACAAATAGATAGATAGATAGAGAGGTAGATAGATAGATAGATAGATAGAGAGACAGAAAGACAAATAGATAGATTTATAGACAGATTGATACATCGAGTGATAGATAGATAGATAGATAGATTGAAAGTTAGAATGATAAATAGAAAGATAGGCATATTCATAGAGAGATAGGTAGACATATACTTAGAATGATACATAGATTGTTTGATAGATAGATAGATAGACACAATGATAGGAATATTGATATAAAGATTTATAAAGAGATAGATAGATAGATAGATAGGTAGGTAGATAGATAGTCAGATATATATATATATAAAGATAGATAGATAGACTGATAGATAGATATATGGATAGATAGACAGATAGATAGATAGATAAATAGATAGATAGGTAGGTAGGTAGATTGACAGATAGAAAAACATATAAATAGACATAAATATATATTAGATAGAGAAATAGATCGACAGATAGATATATAGATATATAGATATATAGATATATAGATATATAGATATATAGATTTATAGATAGACAAATTGAAACATAGAAAGATAGCTAGTTAGATCAACATATAGATAGACCGATAGATTGCCAGATAAATATAGATTGATAGATAGATAGATAGACAGATAGATAGTTAGTTATTTAGATAGATAGATTATACAAAAAAATATATAGACAAATATATAAATAGATTGATAGACATATAGCTATATAGATAGATAGACAGATACATATATAGATAGATAGAGAAATAGATAGAAAAAATGATTGATAGTTAGATAGATTGATAGTTAGATAGATTGATATATAGACATATTGATAGATAGATTGATAGACATTGATAGGCAGATAGATAGTTTATAGATAGATTGATTGATAGAAAGATAGATACACATAGATAGATAAATATACAAATAAATAGAGAGATAGATAGACAGATAGATACTGAGATTGATAGATAGACAAATAGAAAGAAAGAAAGATAGATATATGGACATATAGATAGACAAATAGATTGGTAGGTAGATAGATATGTCGATAGATAGATAGATAGAGCGATAGACATATAGCGAGACAAATAGATAAATTGATAGATAGAGAGACAAAGAGACAAATAGATAAATAGATTGATATATAGACAGACAGACAGATAGATAGATAGATATATAGATAGATAGACAGATAGATATACAAATAAATAGATAGATTGATTTATTGATAGATAGATATACAAATAGATAGATAGATAGATTGATTGATCGACAAATAGATAGATTGATAGAGAGATAGATAGATTGATAAATAGACAAATAGATATATAGATAGATAGACATATAGATTGATAGATAGATAGATATAAAGAATGACAGATAGAGAGACTTAATAATAGATAAATAGATTGATTGATTGATAAATAGACAAATAGATAGATCAGAAAGATAGACAGATAGATAGACAGACAGATCGATAGATAGAATAATTGACAAATTTATTGATAGATTGATAGGCAGATAGATCGAGAGATAGATAAACAAATTTTTAGACAGATAAGTAGATAGATATATAGAGACATAAATAAATAGATAGATAGAAATATTTATAGACTGATAGATTGACAAATAGATAGAAAGATTGATAAAAAGATTGATATACAGAATGATAGATAGTTTGATAGACAAATTTATAAATAGTTTGATAGATTCGGATATATCGATAGATTGATTGATTGATTGAAAAATATATAGATATTTAGATAGATAAATACATACATAGAGATATAAACAAATATATAGATAGATAGAGATCACTAAAAAAAAGCACAAATAGCTTGTAAAATTTCCTAGCTAAATGGAGTTTTTCTATAGCTAAAGTGGATATAAAGATGGATTAACAATGGAACCTTTCCTAATCTAAAGTAGAAGTGTCAAACGGGTCGTGTTGGGCTGACCCGACATGGTTTTTGTCAGCCCAACCGTGCTACCATGCCAGGCTAGGCACGTCTACAGTAACTGTGCCATGCCCGATCCTGCATTGTTTATTCAAGCAAGGCTCAATATGGCTCGGTTGGCATGATCGGTTTTAGGTCGTGCCTAGTCAGGCCTGGATAAAGTGGTTTAAAAAAAGTTAAATTTTTTTTTATTTTTTTGTTTAGAATATTTATATAATTATAAAATATAAATTAGATAATATTTAAAAATATTTAAAATTTAAATTGTAAATATTTGAATAGTTATAAAGTTTATTTTTTTATGTTGTTTGTTTTAATTATGGTTTAATTAGATTATAATTTATTAGAATTATATTTTAGAATTTTTAATGAAATTATTAAAAATAAAAATAAAATAAACACAAATTTTATTTAACAAAAATAACAAAGTCACACTCAAAGTCAAGTGCCAAATGGCCAAACTAAACCAAATACTATGTAATTAAAAATAAGTACAAAACATCGAAATCAAAAATCAAAATCAAGCATAACTCATATGGAAAAGCATAACTGTAACAAAAGTATAGCTGTCGGCATGTTGCAATCCGGAAATCATCAACCGTCAAGCATCAAGTAGCAACCTGATCAATCATCCATTCTCGTATCATTATCATCCTTGACCTCAATATCAATATCACTATCACATGGATCATCATCAGTAATCAACTCCCCCGCATTCATTGTAGTCCCACTCCCAGTCCCAGCATGATCCTCGATGCTAAACATCGAATCCTCTCAATCCTTCATGCATACTAAAGCCTCAATAATATCTTGACATAATCTTTATCTCCTGTCCAAAATTACATTCACTACAATAGAAAAACTAGGCTCTATGCTATGCTCGACACTAGAGGAGTCAATAGATCCCGTGCTATCTTAGATAACATGAGAAAGGTAGACTCATATTATTTCCACCACTATAATATATAAGGATTCTTAGTATCAGAATGTGATAGGATTGAGTAGTAATTGATATCTTTGTACCAAGACAGCTGGCTCCTATTCGATGGTCCACCCTGTCATTTCCTCCTAGCTAACTAAATGGAAAAATCAGCATCTCCGAATATGGTATCAATGTTCGTACTCATAGCCTTACTACTACTATCACCATATGTAGTATCATAGTATGCGAAAAGGTTAGTCAACTTCTCGTGAATTAACCTTTCAGGCAAGTCTTCCAGGTTAATGCACGAGGAAATGTAAGTCAAAATATTATCTACCTCTTCCACCTTAACCCTAAGGTCCATGCATGTAGTGAGATAATAAAGAGATGGTATGGTAGACTAGTACTTTACATACTTGGTTTCCATATCTGTAACCATATGGCTAAGTTTTGGATCAGCTTGGTACTTCCTAAACATGCTACTAATGTTGCATATGCACCTGTTTGCACTGTAAGTCATGGGAGTATAAACCAACGAATACATATTCATGTCATAAAAAATCTTTAAAAATTTCATAAATTAAAAATTTAAAGCCTAGTTAGTGTTGTCAATAAAAAGTTAATCACTCTTACTATTGACGTAGTATGATATCACGTATTTGTATCCAACACATGACACCAACATTAGGTACGTGTAATTCAAACAATATCTCACATCCGATTGGAATTTATTCTTCTTAAGATCCACAGACAAATGGAGACTACCGAGCCCCAATTGTTTGCGAAGCGTGCAAATATATTTTAGTGAGTTACATATGTTTTCCAAAGCGAGGAAACACACCTTCATCCCCACATGTAGAATCATGTTAACCACGTGACACATGCATTAAACGTAGAAAATATTTTTTAATGGTGCGTTTCTAATATTCCTAACAAACATGTTAATTGCGACTCCATTATTAGATGTATTGTCGATTGTGATACTAAAAATTTTATTTTGAATTTTAAATTCTCTAAAGATTTTTATCATACACTCAAAAATGGCAGATCCATAATGAGGATGGAGAATCTCAGAGAATCCAAAATTTTTTTATTCACCGGCCATTTAGAATCTACATAGTGGGCGGTTAGACATGCATAAGATGCATCATCGTGACTAGTCCAGATATCAGACGTCACGAAGATCACTCTACTATATACCATAAATTCATTAATAACTCGCTATGGCATATGAAGGGGGTAAACTTTGAGACTATACTAGATACAGTCTCAAAAATGTAGAGCTAAGTTGGGTTTGCCTAGAATCTAATGTACCATGTGTTTTGGTGCATAATTCGGGAAGCCTTTTAAGATGTCCAGTCCCAAACGCACTCTTACAAGTTAAAATCTTTTACAATATTAGTACAGTTCCATTTCTTCTTCCTCACCCCTAATATTTTTTTATTTTATTATATTAAAATGAGTCCAAAATATAAAATTCCTCCTTCTTTTTTGTTTTTTCGATATTTGGGCTGAGACGACGTGAGAAACCAAAGTTTCAGCAGCATCGGACTTTTGTATAAGATTTTCATTTTCTAAATTTAAATTAAATTTATTAGTATTTGTATTTGTCATTTTTTTGGTTTTTTAGACAAGAGTTAAGCTTAAATTGTAGAGAGAGAGAAAAAAAATAGAAATACCCATAAAGTAGTGTAAAGAAAAAGCACGTGCACCAAAAATCTAACTTCTAAAGACCAATGCAAACACCAACTAAAGACGAGCCTAATTTGTGAGAACTAAAAAGACGAGCTGAAATCCTAAGAGATAGAATTTTAGGAGAAAGTTTGAAAGAGAGAGAATGTGAGATTTTATATTTTTGAAAAACAAAAAAATTAGAGAGGGGGTGGGGGGCTTTTATAGAAAAAAATTTAGAATTTTTTTTAATGTATTTTTTTTTGAATTTTTTAATAATTTTTTCGGGGCAGAATCATATGGGTCGTCAAATTCTGCCCCATAGCCATTGGAGGCAGAATCCTTCCGCTAAATTTCAAATAATTTTTTTAAAATATTTGAATTGTCGGCTGTAAGCCCGTAATAGGCCTTTGGGGTTGGGGTTGGTTCAGATTTATGCCCGCCCTGTTTCCAGATTAGTCAGGCTGAGCCTCAGCCTGACGGGGTAGTATGGTATTGGTACCTCGGCTCGTACCGAGGTACTGAGCCAACTAGGCGATGGTACCGTGTAGGGCCAGGCACAACATGAGGCCCGGTTGGACTCGGCATGACATGGAATGTGCATGGGCACGAGAAATTCTTGTGTCGTTTCTGGCTAGGCATGGAAGGAATCATCCCATTTGACACCTCTAATCCAAAGTGCTTGTTGCAAAAATTAAAGAGTAAATATTTTCCCTATCAAAATTAGCAAGAGAAAATTCCTTAGCTAAATTATCGAGGGAAAAATCTCTAGCTAAATTAGTGAGAAAAAAAATCTCTAGCTATTTTCATTCCAAAATTATTTTCACATTTTTAATTTTTCACATAAAATTTAATTACATATTTTTATAAAAACATGAACTATAACCCATTGTTTATAATTAAAAAAAATAAAATCAATTAATAAAATATTTTTATATAATTTGTTACATAGTTAAAATAGGAACCTAACAAAACTTGATTACATCTTATTCTTCATCAATGTATCTAATGTTAGTGCATAAAGTTTAATCTGTTTGTGAAATTTGCGTTGCTTTCTCACCCCCACCTCCTCAATATCTACTTACTACTCTAGCACCCGAGGATGTCCCTCCATGGCCATCACCATTGCATCATTTAGTTCTAGTCTATATTTCCTCTCCACCTCCAACTCCTTCTTCATTTTATTTTCCAATGCCCTTTTTGTATCTAGCTGCTCTTCCAACAACACTTTTTTTAACCTTGTGACAGTTGCATGTATGTATACTTGTGCATGTATGTGCATTTGTGTGTGTGTGTGTAAACACAGACACATGTACTTTCATGCTAATACACATACAATCAAAGTCAATAGAAGGAAATAATCAAGGGCTTAAAACACACATATAGCTCTCTCAGGCACGGTCAGCATCTTCTAGTTCTTTGTCCTCTGGTACTTCACGCAGATAGAGAACATTGTTACACCTGCACATGGAGCATAACATACTACATTTTACAAACCAATAAAGAACACAACACAATGTCACTGATAAATAGATAGACTAGTGCATGCAACACCAACTACCATTTGCATGAAATTTCATCCAACGAGATAATCATGAGCTTATTTTTAAAATACCGAATTAAGATTTTCCCAAGATTTCCAGTGAACTATCCATCAACATATTCTTCTGTGTTGTTCAACTTCACGTATCAGTCCAAAGTTAATTATAAGAAAGTTAAAAAGGAGTTTTGTATGGAAATAATACATTTTAAATAAAAATTCCAAAATATGATGCTTGTTTGAAAAATATTACCAAACTAGTGCATCTGGAAATAGGTTAGCAAAGGACATCATTTTTAACGATAATCATTGCCACATTATTAAATTTTAAAAATCAAGATCTTCATTGTTAACGATAATCATTGCCACATTGTTAACGATAATCATTGCGAGCAATGATTTCAATAACACACTGTGGGAGTGCGATGGTTTTTATAACATATAGTGAGCATGCAAAGATTTGTATAGCAAACAATGCATGGATAATCATGGTAGCTAGTGCATAGGGGATGCACTCCATCTAGGGGTTTACAGCTCTTTCCAACACACACCCCCCTAGAGTTTATCTTTCCCTAGGGTCGCTTTTGATACCATGTAAAACATTAAATCACAAACCATAAAATAAATATAATACACTTGCTGAATAACCTCATAGAAACAATGCTCTTATATAACATGTTATTTTTATTAGGGCAACTCACAGGATGAATAATCTCTATTACACTCTCGAAGTGTACCTCTGTGTGCTAGGCAAGCCTCAATGTATAAGTCATGCTAATTCTTCCTCCAAAAAGCTATCAATAGAACAACATATTAATTGATAAAGTAGCGAACATGGCACCCAGCAAAACATAAGCAAAATCACAAACATCGTGCTCATGAATAAGATAGTTATATATAGTATATATGTACATATAATATTATAGTGTATATGTATATATACTAAGTATATATGTACATATATACTAGTATATATGTACATATATACTTAGTATATATACATATACACTACAATATATATGGATGTCTTATATAGATATAGAACAGCGGGTATAGATATAGATATAGAATAGCAGGTAAAGTATTATCCCATTTATATTTCACAAAGAAGAAACAAAACATCACTATCAACATTAATAAGGATTGCAAATATTATTTAAATTTTTGAAAATATGTCTAAAAACTTTTAGTGGAAAACTTGGAATACAAGCGACGAGCTAGGCTTGGCGCATCAAAGTTCACACATTGCCTCCCCGTAACCAGAACTAATCTGCTCCTAAGGCATATAAAGGGGTAGCTCTGCCCTACCACCCACTATGGCAGCATGCTCCCATGTGGTTTTTTTAGAATGGGTCTTCCCTTCTCCATGTGCTTGCACCAATGATTTTGATTTCTTAGCTTCATTGTATTAGTCCATCAACCCTGTAGCTTCTGCTGGCATATGGTTCCTCACTTGGTTCAAAGTAATGGCCGTCACTTCATTACATGCATCAACGTAACTATAGAACAATTTAATATGCACTCCATAAAAACAATATGCACTCCATAAAAAAAATACACATGCAAAGAAAATAAGAGGAACAAAACATCAAAAATTAGATGTTTTGTCTTCCAAATATATAAAAAAAAGCAAGTGGCTACAAAATTTGCATACTTAATATAGTAAGGCATCTTGACTCACCTTCCTCCTAGCTATTCTTACTCATCTTCTTTTCATGCTCATCGGCAGGGAATACATCGATGTGCTAGTTGTGTAACATGTGGATTTGCACCCACCACAACCCCATTGATAACCATACTTCCTCGTGTCCAGCTCGTTGTCATCCTTGACACTACGAACATGCAAGAGGGGGAGAACAAACCGAATGAACACATTTAATTGAATTTTATTAGCAATCATTATGGAAATTAACAATTCAATAGTTTAATTCCACCAATGAACAATAAAAAGTAGTCATAGATCTAAATAGTGACAATGTAGATCTGCACGAAATAAGAGTGTCAAGAACAAACCTATGTCTACATGGGACTAGAATTTTTCTGTTCATTCACAACTTTAGAAGCTAACATACTATTCCTATCACCAGGAGGACAAGCCCAGCCTTTTATATACCTATAATAGGTTAAAACTCTACCAAAAATATTTGGGTACATACAAACATATTCATAGATATATAAAAATAGTAATTATGGACATAAAAAAACATGAATTTGAGATGATAGTCATACAACTTCAACAAATATCTAAAAGATGGCCAGAAATGATGTTTAGAGAGAGAGTGTGTGCAAAAATAAAATGTTTCAGTAATATTAAAGATAATTGAAGCTTAGCCTTCTTTGATCCTGCTGAGATCTGTAAAGATGAGACCCATCCATAGGAAGGATAGTGGCAATGTCTAAAGGCTTTGAATCAGAATTTTTTATGCCTCTCACATCAAATGTCCAACAAAGATTCATGATTAGGTTAATCGGCAAAGCAAAGAACAAAACAAGAATAAAGAAAAATGATACCTCCAAAAAAAATCTCATCTTGTTTTGCTATGCATAGACAAAAATCAAAAATAATTCAGAAATAATTCTAATACAATATTATCCTCATTATTAGTTGGTGCATTTGTGCTAACCTCTCCTACCTAGTTTGTAGTTGAATCTTGAAATGTTATATGTCGCATCAATGCCACTAATTATGACTCCATATAGTACATCTGCGGTTGCATTAAATTCTTAAATTCTTTCATCTCATCATTCATTTTTTCATCTCATCATTCATTTCTTTAATTTCTTGCATTTCTTCCTTCAAATGAGATATCTGTTCATCCTTCCCTTTCATTTTGGTCTCCATAATTTCAAAACTTTTATTTGTTTCTTTTACTTTTTGTTCGACCACCTCATCCACCATTATTGTGACAGATAAATTAGAAGCATGACTACTACAATAAAATGTCAGTCCCTTCAAGCCGATGTCGGACACTCATTGCTTCTTATGACCTTCTATTGTCTTTAAATAGATAGGATCATAGTCAATTGGTTGATGATCCATAGAACCCTCAACTTGTTGAAAAGAAAATGTCACACATTCATCCATGAATTCTTGTGATAAAATAGAGAAAAATACTATTCTAGATATACATAAAGTAAATTTAATGTTTTGTATTCTAAACAACTTTCAAAATTTACTCTAGTATCATAAAATTTTATTAATATAATAAATTATTACATTAATAATCTAAAACTTTTGGTCAACAAACTGATAATCCTCTTTCTTTACATGCATCTTCCTGAAAATCTCATAAAAATTAGGATCACGACCCAATTCTCTAGCCTATAGTATATATTTATTAAGTTAAAAAATAACATATGTTAAAAAATTTTAAACAAAATTATTAAAACCATGCACAGATGTGATTTATTTAGACTATTAGGATAACCACTAAATATATAAATGTTTTAAATTTTAAAATTGTACCTAATTTTGAGCATGCTCAATGATTGCCTTTGACCCTCCAGTGTGGCAAGACATTTCTGTACCTAGTCCTGCTGATCTTTAGAGATAAAAACATGGTTTTGGCTCTAAAGATTAGCTCGGATTGGGGGTACTTTAGAGATAAAATTAACTCAATTATATAGTTCTTATAAATTTCAATAGGGGTGAATATCTTTATATTTATCTTTAAATATCAATTTATTTTCATTTTAAATATTAAAAAAATTAGTACTTTTTTTATAATTTAAAAATTTCAAATTTTTTAGTAATTATTTTTTAAAAAATTTCTTTAGTCATGAAACAATTTTTTAAAGTTAAAATAATATTAATATTTACTAGATTTTTCATTAATTATTATATTTTTTTATACAATGAATTATTTTATATTTTTATTGGTAGAAATTTTAATATATGTTTATTTATTTTTTAAAATATCTTTAAAAATTTTAAAAAGTATAGACTTAATAATTTAATGTTATTGTAATCTTTATTAATAGTTATTGTAGCATTTATTAAAAGTTATTGTAGTCTTTATTAATATTAAATTTTTTCTATTTCTATATTTTTTATATTATTTGTTTATAATAACCTATTTTTATAAATATAAGGTTAGAATGTGTATTTCAAGGATCGCTCATCAATAGACCATTGAATACGTAGCTTTAATATACAAAATTAAATAAAATATTAAAATAAATAACATATAAAAAATTAAATCATAAATAGTGATGAAAATTATCCCCAGCCCAAATAGTTAGGGAAAAATCCCTAACTAAATGGATATATTTTGTGAAAAATAAAATTTAAGAAATAATCACTTGCAATAAAATATAAAATGTAAAAAAAATTCATATATTTATTTAATGATGGATTTTGTCTCGATCTAATTAGCTAGGGATATACCATCACTAAATTCCCTACTTTTTTTCGTAGAAATCTACGAAAATATTAGTAACAAAATATTTTCAATCGAACATTTACATCACTAATTTGTCACTATTCTATTACAAAATTTTAATTTAATGTAAAATCAAAAATTCTTTGTTATTCCCTAGCTAATCCCTCACTAATTAGGTTGGGATTTTAGTCGTATTAAAATTTCCCTAGCAAAATGGATATTTTATTGTAGTGCATATAGCTATATAGATAGATAAACAAATACATTGATAGATAGATAGATAGAAAAATAGATAGATTGATTGAATGATTGATAGTTAGATAAATATACATATAGATAAATAGATTGATTGATTGATTGACAGATTGATAGAAAGATTGATAGATTGATTGATAGACAGATAGATAGTTGATTGATAGAAAGATAGATAGACATATCGAAAAACAAATAGATAGAAAGATAGATAGATAGTTAGATAGATAGACAAATTGAAAGATAGAAAGATAGATAGACATATATATAGACAAATAAATAGGTAGATATATAGATAGGTAAATAGATAGATAGACAAACAGATAGATAGATATACAAATAGATAAAAAGATAGATAGACATATATATAGACAGAGTGATAGACAAATAGTTAGACAAATAGATAGATAGTTAGAAAGATATATAAATAAAGAGATAGATAGATAGACAAATTAATATACAGATAGATAGATAGACTGATAGATAGAAAGATAGACAAATTAATAAACAAATATATAGATATATAGATTGAGAGACCGTTCGATAAATAGATGGACAAATAGATAGATAGACAAATAGATAGACAGATTGATAGACTGATTTATAGAAAGATAGATATACTGATATATAGAATGCTAGATAGATAGACAAATAGATAGATAGATAGATAGATACACAAATAAAATGATTGACAGATAAATAGACAAATAGATAGATAGTAGATATATATATATATATATATATAAAGAGTGATAGATAGAGAGATAGAATGATATATAAATCGATAGATAGATAGTTATAGAGACAAATAGATAGAAAAAAAGATATATAGTTAGATAGAAAGATAGATTGACAGATTGATAAAAGCATAGATAAACAAATTGATATATAGATAAGTAGATAAATAGATAAAGAGATAGATTGATTGATAAATATATAGATTGATAGACAGATAGATAGATAGATTCTTAAAAAGATTGAAATATAGAATGATAGATAGATTGATAAATAAATTTATGAACAAATTGATAGACTGGTAGATATACAGATAGACATATTAATAGATAGGTAGGTAGACAGTTAAATGACATATAGATATGCAGATAGGTTGTAAGACAAATAAATAGATTGATTAATAGATAGATTGATACATAGATTGATAGATAGATTTGCATAGAAATTGTTAGAAATATAGATAGATAGAAAATAGATAACTAGATAAATAGAAATACATATCGATAAATAGATAGATAGACAAATAGATAGATAAATAGATAGAAAGATATATAGATAGATAGATATATATATATATATATATATATATATATATATATATATATAAAGAGAGAAAAAAATAGATAGATAGATAGATAGACAAATAGAAAGACATAAAGATAGACAAATAGATCAATATATTGATAGATAGATAGATAGGTATATAGATAGATAGATAGATAGACAAATAGATCGATTTATTTATAGAAAGATAGAGAAATAAATATACAGATTTACAGATAGATAAACAAACAGAAAGATAGATAGAGTGATATATTGATAGATAGATAGATTGATTGATAGATTGATAAATACATAAATAGACAGATAGATAGAATGAATGATTGATTGATTGATTGACAAATAGATAGATATACAAATTGATAGATAGATATATATAAAGACTGACAGATTGATAGATAGAATGATAGATATATATATACTGATAAATAGTCAGATAAATAAAGAAATTGATAGATAGATAGATATATAGATTCATTGATTATTAATAGATTAATAGATAGATTAATAGAGAGATTAAAAGATAGATAGGTAAGTAGACAAATAGATAGAAAGATAAATAGATTGATTGGTAGGCAGATAGATAGATAGATTAATTGACAGATAAATAAAAAGTTTGATAGAAAGATTGATAAAGAGATTTATAGACAAATTGATAGAAAGATAGAATGAAAGATAGATAGAAAAAAAGATAGACAGATAGAAAGACATATAGATATTTAGATAGATAGATAGAAAGATACATAAATAGATAATTTGAATGTTAGATAGATTATTAGACAAAGAGATAAAGATATATATAGATTGATAGATAGATAGATAGATAGATAGATAGATAGATAAATAGATAGATAGATAGATTGATTGATTGACAGTTAGATTGATTTATTGATTGACTGATTAATAAATAGATTGATAGATTTAGAAATACATATGCAGTTAAATAGTGAAATAGATAGAGAAATATAAAGTTATATAGATAGACAGATAAATAAATAAATAAATAAATAAATAAATATATAAATATATAATATATATATATAGATAGATAGATATACAATTAGATTGTTAGATATATCGATAGAAAGATAGATAGCTAGATAGATAGATGGATAATTAGATAGACGGGTAGATAAATAGATAGATAGACAGATAGAAAGACAGATAGAAAGACATATAGATAAACAAATAGATAGATAGATATATAGATAGATATATTGATAAATAGATAGATAGGTAGATAGATATTTAGATAGATAGATAGATTAATAGATAGATTGATTCAAAGTTTGATAGACATTTTGATAGATAGATTGATATATAGATTTATAGATAAATTGAAAAATAAAAAGATAGAAAGATAGATAAATAGATATATAGATAGTGTGTTATACACATTTTTAGACAAATAGATAAAGATATATATATATATATAGATAGAAGGAAAAATAGATAGATAGAAAGATAGATAGAGAGACATTTAAATAGATAGATAGATAGATATATACAAAGATAGATAATTAGATAGATTAATAGACTAATAGATAGATAGATAGATAGATAAACATATATATAGATAATAAGATAGACAGATATAAAGACAAATAGATTGACAGATAGATAAATAGACATATAGATAAATAGACAGATAGATAGTTAGATAGAAAGATATGTAGATAGATAGATAGACAAATTGATAGATAAATAGATAGACAAATAGAGATGATATATAGATAGAAAGATAGATACACAAATACATAGATAGATTGATATACAAATTTATAGATAAATAGTTAGAAAATTAGATAAATAGATAGATAAAAATATAGATAGATAGTTAAAAATATAGATAGATAGGCATGCATATATATATATATATATAATGACACATAGATAGATAGATAGATTAATACAAAGATTGATAGACAGATTTCTAGACAAATTGATAGATTGATTGATAGACAGATAGATAGGTATATTGATAGACAAATAAGTAGATAATTAGATAGTGAGATAGATTGACACAAAAATAGATAGTTAAATAGATAGACAAATAAATAGACAGATAGAAAGAGAGAGAGAGAGAGAGATACATAAGATAATTAGAAACCCTAGCTCTTGCGAAAACTTTCACACGAAAATTCTCCTGCGGTTTTCTCTAGATTTTCTCTCTCGTGATTTATCTTAAATAAACTGTTATGTGAATTTGTTGAATGAATTATTGTGCAAATTGCTTCGTGAATTGTAGGTTCTCTCGTGATTTTCTCTCTAACGTTTTATCTTGCGATTATCTTGAATAAACTGTTAATGTGAATTGTTGGGTGAACTATCGTGTAAATTGCTTCGTGAATTGCTGTTTGAGGTTATATTTGCAAAGTGTTATTATGTGTAACAGCTAGTTTTACGTAACGAAGTGCTCCTTGGTTCTCTCGCGATATTTCCAATATCTACAAAAAGGAAAACTGTTATGGGAATGAAGCAATATGGGTGAACATGAACAACAACATTTGTAAGAAATAATAAGCTAAATTAGAAGCCGGAAGTGATCCTTGGTTCTCTCACGAAAATCCTCACGGGTTTTTCTCCTGCATTTTTCTCTAGCTTTCTTTTCTCGCGATTATCTGGAATAAACTGTTATGCGAACAGTTGAGGGATTTATTGTGCAAAGAATTGATGTTCGATAGTGTATAGTTTATGTGTAACTACTAGATTGCACAACGAATAAAGAAGAACACTCCATTGCTGTTCAAACCAAGCCCAACTCAAGGTGAGAATGGAAAAATCTGACTTATTATTAAATAATAAGTCTTTTGCCTTGATGGTGAAGGGAACCGCGCCGATTTCACGAATTCAAGGGAACAGAAACGGGCTCCCGGCTATCATCTTCTCTGCCGAAGAATCTCGAAGGCTCTTAGAACCTTTCGAATACACGTTCGTTGGTAAGTTCTCTCACGGCAGGCCTCGTGCGATTGGAGTTCAGAAATTCATCGACAATTTAAAGCTCAAGGGGACGGTGAAATTTGCTGATTTTGATGCCAAACATGTCGTGCTCCAATGCTCTCTACTGGAAGATCAATATTGTCCATGGCAGCGTGGATTATGGCAAGTTGACGGCTTCTCCATGTGTATACTAAAGTGGAAAAAGGATTTTACTCTTCTTGAAGAGGCGCCTATAGCCCCGGTATGGTTTACATTGCCTTTTCTGCCACTCCATCTTTTCTCTGAAACATCTCTCTATGCAATTTCATTGTGTTTGGGTAAGCCCATGTTACGAGATGAAGTCACAAGAACCATGACAAGGCCGAATAAAGCACGTGTATGTGTCGAGCTAAACCTCTTAACTAAACCGCCTGACAAAATATGGATAGGTAGTGGTGAAGGGGAACAGGCCGAGGGGTTTTGGAAAACTCTCATCCCCGAAAGCCTTCCTCCCTACTGTACAAAATGTAAGAGGCTCGGGAATGAAAATTTATCGTGCAAGGTGGGGAAAGAAGAGCATAACAACGGGCAGCAGCATGAAGGAGGAGGTAGGAAGGTGATGCAATGGGTAAGGAAAGAGGAGGCCTCACTTCTCAAACAAAATATCCAGCCGAAGGGAGATCTGGACAGTGGAATAATATCAAGCATCCCACCAGATTATCCAAATATTACCCAAGAAGAAGGAACCCTGATAGAGACTAACTTGGGGATAGAGAATGATGTTAGCTTCAAAAAAGAATGGGAGGAGGTAAAACACAAGAGAAAATATAAAAAAACATCTAAAACAAGAATTGTATTGAAAGAAAAACTTTATGATTATGCGTGGATAGACGAGGATCTTCTGGATTTTCCTGAAGAAGATTCGGTAATTTTTAGTTGCCCTTCAAGTCACAAGGGTGATGTATCTCAAGACGAGCCTGAGGTGAAAGCAAAGAACGATATATATATTTATAATGAAGATTGGGGGAATCTTTCAAGAACCCAATCCATGGAGGCCCTAAAGCAAATGACCATGGTGCTCGGAAAACAAGTAAAATATAATGAGATTAGGCATGAAATTCCTCACACTCCTAAAACAGTAAGAAATACGAAAAAAATATGCTAACATGTCTTATGAATCTAAGTGTACAACTCGAGCCTAAGCTAAATTAGTTTTTTAATGGATATATGCCTATATTAGAATGTTAGGGGGGTAGCTAATAGCCCAACGACAAATAGATTAAGACATTTAATTAAAGAATATAAAATCTCACTAATGATTATTGCAGTACCAATGGTCCTGCAAGATCAACTAAATAAATATAGAGAAATTTTAGGATTTAATAAGGCTTATGCTAACCTAAATAGTAAACTTTGGATTTTATGGCACAGTAAATTGAAAATTGAAATAATAAAAGATACTGAACAAATAGTACATTTCAAATTAGATAAGAGCACAGATCAAATAATCTCAGCAGTTTACGCAAAAAATGATAAACAATCTAGGTTAGCTTTATGGGAAGAAATGAAAGATATAACAAGTAGAAATTCACCTTGGATTATAGGAGGCGACTTTAACATAATTAGAAGCCCTCAAGAAAAGAAGGGTGGCAACCCACCGGATAAGGTAGCCATGAAACAATTTAATGACACAATAGCCATTACTAATCTAATGGAAATAGATTTCACTGGTTCGAGATATACCTGGTGCAATAATTGGAAAAAAAGAGGAGTCATCTGGGCTCGACTGGATAGGATAATGTGTAACACAAAGTGGGTCACCTCACAAGGAATTACGGAATTTAGACACCTAAATAGAACTTGCGCTGACCATAGCCCCCTGCTTATCACGATTCAAAGAAACCAGGGTAATACATCTAATTTTAAATTTCAAAATATGTGGGTAAAGCATGCGAGTTTTGCAGGACTTGTCAGAGAGTCTTGGAAAGAGCCAGCAGAGGGTAAACCGATGCAAGTTCTATCAATTAAACTTCTGAGGCTAAAAGCTTGTTTAAAAACATGGAATAAAGAGGTTTTTGGGAAATTAAATCAGGAGCTAATAAAACTAGAAGAAAAAGTAGCCAAGCTGGAGCAAGATTTTGACTCCACTAATAATAATGAAACTCGGATATAATTAATTAAGGCTAAAGGAGAACTGAGATTGAAATTACACATGGAAGAAATTTATTGGAAACAATAAGCAAAAATAAAATGGTTAAAAGATGGTGATCGGAATACTAAATTTTTTTATAATATGTCTAAAATAAAATCTCAAAAAAAAATTAAAGGTCTAATAATTAAAGAAGGAAAATTGGTAGAAGATGAAAAGGAAATAGGAGCTCTCTTTAAAAATTTTTTTGAAAATCAACTATGTAGTCAGTCATGTAGGACAGATAATTCTCTAATGAAAGAGATTAGGGCGACCATTACGGAAGCTCAAAACCAATTAATGGAATTGATCCCAGAAGAACCATAAGTTAAAGAGGTGTCTTTAGTCTTGATAAAGATAGTGCAGTAGGACCTAATGATTGGAACAATTATTTTTTTCAGGTAAACTGGAATACGATTAAAACTGAGCTAGTCCCTGCAATTGCAAGTTTTTTTGTTGGTGCGGAAATCCCAAAATCATGGCTAAAATCTTTTATTGTATTAATTCCAAAAAAAGAATCACCACAGAAATGTGAGGATTATAGACCAATAAGTTTATGCAATGCTATTTATAAAATATTGGCAAAAATATTACAAAATAGGCTAAGTTTAATTTTACCTTCAATAATATCTCAGGAACAAACGGGCTTTGTTAAAAATAGATTAATGATTGAAAATATAAAACTTGCATCAGAAATGATGAAAGAAATAGGAGATAAATCTAGAGGAAAAAACTTAGTGGTCAAACTAGATCTATCGAAAGCCTTCGATAGAGTGGAATGGGATACCATTTGCTTTGTGTTAAGAAGGTTCGGCTTCTCTGAGCTGACCATAGATCTAATATATAGATGCATTTCAAGTACTTGGGTAAGAGTCCTGGTAAATGGTAAGTTAAGTGAGGAATTTAAACCAAATAAAGTTTAAGGCAAGGGGATCCATTATCCCCCCTTCTTTTTGATATCTATTTAGAACTATTAATACGAAACTTGAATAAGAAAATATCCGAAGGTAAAATAATATCATTCAGACAACCAAGGAATACACCCAGAATAGGCTGTTTAGCTTATGCAGATGACCTTATAATATTTACTAATGCTAGCATAAAGTCTTTAATTAATCTTATGGATCTTCTTCAAATATTTGAAAAAGAGACAGGCCAAATAGTTAATTAATGTAAATGTCAGTTCATGCTTGCTAAAAATACAAAATTAAAGTTAGTAGATAAAATAAAAAATATTACAGGTTTTGTAGAAATTAAAGGGGCATTAATGTATTTAGGTTGTCCGATATATGAGGGAAGGTTGAAGGAAGAATATCTAATTTACCTTCAAGACAAGCTAAGAAAGAAAATAGCAGGATGGAAAGAAGAGCTCCTGGGATTTGGGGGGAGGATTACGCTGCTTTCACATGTATTACAAAGCACGCTAACACACATTTTATCAGTAACACATCCCCCTAAAAAATTTATTAAAAAACTCGAATTAGAATTGGCTAACTTCTTATGGGGTAAAAAACAAGGCAAAAATAAACTACACTAGAAGGACTGGAAAAGTATTTGTTATCCGAAAGAGGAAGCATGATTAGATCTAATGAGCCTCCAGGACTTGGTAGCTGCCTGGGACTGTAAAAGCTGGTGGAGACTTAAAGAAAGCGATAATCTTTGGGCTAAATATATGCGGGCAAGATATTTAGATAATAAGAATAAGACCACTAAGAAAGCTTCGAACAGCTAGAAGTCAATGGAAAAACAAAAAGAGATAGTAGACTAACACTCTATACTAAAGAAGAGTGGCTGGAAATGGACGTTAACACCACAAGGAAATTTTTCCCTCAAGTCGGCAAAAGATTTGGTCAGAAAAAAAAAACCGGCTCAAACTCTATTTAAATGAGCATGGCAAGAAAATATCCCGCAAAAAATGCGCTCCTTCACATGGAAGGCTTTAATGAATGCTATACCGGTCGATAGAAATATACAAAAGAAAGGAATAAACATGGCATCAAGATGTGAATGCTGTTCACAAGCGGTTGAAACAACTGATCATTTGCTTTCTAATGGACCCATCGCAGCAGAAATATGGAGAGAGAAGGAAGGGGAAAAAAGAATATGTAAAATAGATGATGGATTAATAGATAATGTTAAAAATGGGAAAAAGAACACACGAAAAGCCCCACCAGGAAATGGCTTAATCTGAAACTACCGCATCTAATTATTTTGTGCATATGGAAATCTCGAAACAAAAGTAAATTTGAAAATATAAGGATGAATTTAATAGAAATTATAAAAGATATTAGAAAGGAGATATGTAATATATCAATAATAAAACCAATAGTTATACAGGAAATGAAACAAGAAAAGAAGCTTGAGAAAGAATGAGATCTCACATACAAAGTTTTAAAATAGCAATGGGCTAAATGTATACAGTGGAATGCTCCGCCGGTTGGTAAACTCTCACTTAATACGGATGGGAGTTTTAGCAGGGACACTGGAATAGCAGGAGGAGGCGGGGTAATACGAGATCATACAGGGACAGTACAGAGTGCTTTCACCAGATCTAGTAGAGCATCCTCGGCTTTAGAATCAGAAATTAGAGCATTAAAATCAGGGTTAGAGATATGTAAGCAGCTAAACTTTAAAAACATTGAAGTTCAGGTAGATTCAAAATTACTAGTTGATACAGTAATCAATAAGAAAATATTATGGAGGTATGAAGAGGATCTAGAAGTAATTCTTAGTCTTTTGGACGAACTGAAGGCCTCAATAATACATATATATAGAGAAGCTAATAATCTAGCGGGCAGTCTATCTAAAATAGGCAGCACCAGAGGAGATATAGAATATAATGAGAAATTCATGCCAAATAAACTAAAGGGAATAGCATGTTTAGATAAAATGGGTTTTCCTTTTATTAGAACAAATAAATAGACCACGAAGGTATGACAAAGTCTCATCTTTCTGCTGGATTGTGCGGGAATTCACCATTACAGAGAATTTCTGTCTCATAATTAAATGGAATGGAACGGTGGAGATTGAGCCATATTTAAAAATAAAAAATAAACTTAAATCTTAATTTAGAATTTTGAATTTAAAAAAGAAGCATACAGATAAGAATTATAAATGTCTTAACTCTGCTTTTCGGCAGAATAATGAGTATCTTAAAATATGTATCTTGACTTCCTTTGCAGGATGTTAAGAAGAATAATAGGGTATAAATGAAGGGAATCCCATTGTAGGATGTGTTAATTCTGCATTACGGTGGAATAGTGCATAGCTAAAATGTAAGGGTGTCAAAATAATATGTATGTAATTTAGAAATTCTGCATACCCTAAATATGTGCTAATTCTGCATTTCGGCAGAATTTGTTATTCTCTTTAGAAAGGATGTACTTTGACTTTCCTTGCAGGACAATATGTATTCTATCTTTTCCTTGCAGAATGTTAAAGAGGAGAAATCGACAATTCTTTGGAGCTTTAGTCTTATGTTGTATAAGTTTAATCAAGGATAAGGTTAATAGGGTGTCAAGATCTGGTAGGCACGGTCATTTTTTTGTTTTCTCTTTGGTTTTGTTACAGGATCGGTAGTGTATAAATGAGGAAGGAAGACGGCTGGAAACTTGTGAAGAAAAGAGCCAGACGCACTGGGAAGAGGAGAGATAGAGGCCCGACTACATGGGCAGCACTACCCCATATGCTGACTAAAACTGCCTCCAGTGTTGCTGCTGTTGCTAAAGAGCCTCCAGTGCTGCTGCTGCTGCTGCCTTGAAGAAAAGAGCCTTCAGTGCTGCTGCTAAAACTGCCTCCACACAGATGTAGAGACAATATCAAATAAAGGAGTACATATCATGGAAAACCTGCCTGAACAAAAATTAGGATGATGAAAGAATAAAGAAGAAGCTAGGGAATGTCTGTTGTTGTCTGTTGCTTCCATATGCGAAGTCTGTTGTTGCCATGTGAGAACAAAAATTCACACAGTGCATATACCCATGTAGAGAGCACTCTATTGCTGCCATGAGTCCTCCCACTGCTGAGATGAATATACCTGCTGGTGTGGAAAGTCTACCTGCTATTCACTGTTATATAATAATGAAGAATCACAAAGAGAGCGGCTTCCGCCACAGCTAATCTTAAATAAAGATAATTCTCTGTATTTCAGGCTAGGGAATTGCCCTGTAAATGGAATGTCTTATAAATAGTTTCCTGAGGTTGTAAATGTTTTCCTCCGCCTACAAGTGAGGAGTATGTTTTCTTTAATAAATGATAAAAGCCTTTTTTTTAAGAGAGAGAGATACATAGATAAATATATAGATAGACAGAAATATAGTGATAGATATATTAATAGATAGATAAAAAAAGATTGACAAATCGAAAGATAGAATGATAAATAAATAGAAAGATAGATAGATATAAAATAGATAGATAGAAAATAGATAGACAGATCATTACATAGAAAGATAGATAAACAAATTGATATATAGATTCATAGATGATTGAATGATATAAAGATTTATAAATAATTTGATAGATAGATTAATTGATAATTTGATAGATATGTAGATAGATAAATTTATAGATTGATAATTAGATAGATATATAGATAAATAGAGAGAGAGAGAGATAGATAGATAGATAGATTGATAGGCAGATAGAAAGTTAGATAGATAGATTGATAGATTGATTGATGGAAAGATTTATAGACATATAGATAGATTGATTGAAAGACTAATTTATAGGCAGATTAATAGAATTATTTTTTGACCGATAAATAGACAAAAAGATAGACAAAAAGATAGACAGAAAGATAGTTCGACATATATCGACTAATAAATACATAGATAGAAAAATAGTTTGAAAGATTATTAGATATATAGATAAAGATATATATAAATTGATAGATAGATAGATATATAAATATATATATATATATATAGATAAATTTATTTATACAAAAATATGTTGAAAGATAGATAGATATACAAAAAATAGACAAATAAATAAATAGATAGATAGATTAATAGATAGCTAGATAGATAGATAGATAGATAAACACATATAGAGAAAGTTAGATCGGTAGATAGATAAAGTGATATATGTATAGATATATAGATAGCTAGATAAACAAATAAATACACAGATAGATAGATAGATAGCCAAATACATAGACAAATAGAGTGATAGATAAATAGACATATAGATAAATAGATAGATAGAAAGACTAATAGATCTATAGATAGATAGATAGATAAACAAATAGATAGACACATAGAAAGATAGATATATAGATAGATAGATAGATTGATAGATAGGTAGATAGATAGATATATAGATAGAAAAATAGATAGATAGAATGATAGATAGATTAATAGGCAGATTGATAAACAAATTGATAGATTGATTGACAGAGAAATTGATAGAATGATAGATAGACCTATAGATAGGCAGATAGATCAATAGTAAGATAGATTGAAAGATAGATGGACAAATAGAGAGATAGATAGATATTTAGATAGATAAATATTTAGATAGATAGATAGATAGACAGATAAATATATAGATAGATAGAGAAAAAGATAGAAAAAATAGATAGATATATATAGAAAGATAGACAAATAGAAAAATAGATTGATAGATAGATACATCAACATATCGATAGATATTTAGATAGATAAATATTTAGATAGATAGATAAATAGACAGATAAATATATAGATAGATAGAAAAAAAGATAGAAAAAATAGATAGATAGATATATATAAAGATAGACAAATAGAAATATAGATTGCTAGATAGATACATCAACATATCGATAGATATTTATATAGATAGACAGAAAGATAGATAGATAGATAGATAGATAATTAGATAGACAGATAGAGAGACAGATAGATAGATAGACAGATAGACAGATAGATAAACAGATGGATAGATAGATAGATAGACAGATAAATAGGTAGGCAAACAGACAGACAGATAGGTAGATAGACAAATAGTTAAATAGATATAAAGATAGATAGACTGAAATATAGATAGATTGATAGATAGGTAGTTAGATTCATAGATAGTTATATAGATAGATAGAAGATAAATATACAAAAAGATAGACAGATATATCGATAGATATATAAACTAATAGATAGATAGAAAGATAGACTAATAGATAGATAGATAGAAAGATTAATAGATAGATAGCAAAATTGATAGACAGATACATAGATAATTAGATTGAAAGATAGACAGATAGAATGATATTTAGATTAATATTTATATAAATAAATAGATAGATAGATTGTTAGATAGATAGATAGATAGCTAGATAGACAGTATGATAGAAAGATTGATAGTATTATTGATAGACAGATAGGTAGACAAATAGATAGATAGACAGATAGATTTATAGACAAATAGATAGATAGATACATATAGATAGACAAAAAGCTAAGTAGATAGAGAGAAATGTAGATACATAGATAGATAGATAGATAGATTATTAGACAAGTAAATAGACAGATAGATAAATTGAGAGATAGAAAAATAGATAGACAAATAGATATATAGAATGATAGATAGATATATAGATAGATTAATATATAGATAGACAGATAGATACCCAGATAAATAGACAAAAAAATAGACATATATATATATATAGACATATAGATAGACAAATAGGTAGACAAATAGATAGATAGATTGATATACAAATATTTAGACAAACAGATATATAGATAGACAATTATAAAACAAATCGATAAATAATAGATAGATAGATAGACATATAGATAGCCATATAGATACATATAATGATAGATAGATTGGTATATAGGCATATAGACATACAAATAAAAAGTTGTATAAATAGATAGATATATAGACAAAATGATAGATATATAAAGAGATTAATTTATATACACACTAATAGATATATTGTTATACCAATTGATAAATATATTGATAGATTGATTGATAGGTATATTGATATACAAATTGATAGTTAGATAGATATACAGATATATAAAGAGATAGATAGAAAAATAGATAGATAGAAAGATACCTGACAAAATAGATAGATAGAAAGATACATGACAAAATAGATAGATAGATAGATAAATGAAAGATTGATAATGCGATAAATAAACATATAGATAGACAAGTAAATAAATAGATAGATAAATATATAGATAGATAAATAGACAAAAAGATTGACAGATAGATAAACATATAAATAGATAGATGGAAAGATAGATAGATAGACACGCATATAGATAGATATCTAGACCAACATATTGATAGATAGATAGATATCTAGACCAACATATTTATAGATAGATAGATATATAGAGAGATAGATAGATAGAGACAATGATAGATAGATATACAGACAAACAGACAGATAGATAAATAGATAAATAGACATATAGAATGATAGAGAGATATATAGATAGAAAGATAAATAGATAGTTTGATAGATAGATATATAGATAGTTATAAAGAATGATAAACACATTTATAGACAGATAGATAAATAGATAGAGAAATACATAGACATATAGATAAATAGATAGATAGATAGGCATATAGATAGATAGATTATTAGGTAGACAGATATATTGACAAATATATATACAGATTGATAGAAAAATAAATAAATAGAGAGACTGACAGAAAGATAGATTAAATGTGTCAAATAGGCTAGGTCGGCCCGGCCCTACATAGGGCACATCATGATTTAGTTGTGCCTAGCTCGGCATGGCATGCTACAATGCTGTGCTTGGGCCCGTGCCGAGCATACCCTCGGCACCGGTCATGCCCTACCAGGCCCAGAGAATTCATCCCATGTGTCGTGCCAAGCACTGCATGAGGGTTGGCTCAGGGGCACGACAGACGTGACCACACACCAAGTTTGGTCACGGTGACCCGGCGCCCGATGGGCAAAGCTAGCCAAGCCATGAAAGGGCGACGATGGCATGGAGGCATGCCATGAAACCATACTTTTTATAAAAAAGTAGGGTTTTGGCCTGTCCCGAACTGGGCCGAACCTAGTAGATTTTGGGCCAGGGCCCATGTCAGGACTGACCTCACAGAACCATGCCGGGCCAGGCATGGCATGGTACACTCACTACTTCGTATGACCTCTTATGGTCTCCAAATAGATAGAATCATAGTCAATGGTTGAAGATCCATAGAACCCTTTACTTGTTGAGAATCAGTTGTCACACATTCGTCCATTAATTTTTGTGATAAAATAGTTAAAAATACTATTATAGATATACATAAAATTGTTTTATATTTTGCATTCCAAACAACTTTCAAAATTTATTGTGGTACTATTATATTTTCTTAATATAACAGATTCTTACAGCAAACATCTGAGACTTGTTGTCAACAAACTGACAATCTGCTTTCTTCACATGCATCTTTTTGAAAATCTCATAAAAATGAGGATCTCGGCCTAATTATCTAGCCTAGAGTATGTATTTATTAAGTCATAAAATAACAAATGATAAAAAATTTAACAAAATTAATAAAACCATGCACTGATTAAATTTTTTTAGACTATTAGGACAACCAATAAATATATAAATATTAAAAATTTTAATATTATACTAAATCTCGAGCATGCTTAATGCTCGACTTTGGCCCTCCTGTGTGGCTAGACATTTTGGTACCTAGTCCGGCTACCTCAGTTCATTAATTTTTGCTGGTAATCTCTGATTTTTTTAACATCTAACTCTTCCCAATACTTAAGCCACTCGGACCAGTCATCCTCGGATATAAATTTAGCCATTACTTTTATATTCTTCAATTAATGGACAAAATCAGAATACCATTTAGTAGCTTTGCTCTCTAATAATGACGTTATCTTTCCAACAAATTTGAGTGCCCATGTGCACTTATTCTATATATAGAAATATCACAAAAAAATTTATATTAATTACAAGGACATAATTATTTGCTGCTTGAATAAAAACCAACATAATTATTTGCTGCTTGGATAAAAACCAACATAATAGTCAACTAAGCAGATACTTAATTTTCAATGCTTTTTTTTCATTATTTTTACCCGAAGTCATTAAAATTAGACTCTTTTGTCAATTCAGAAACTTTATTCCATTATAATGATTTAGAATCAACAATTTTCTTGAAATACTTTGTAATTATAGTAGAACACTTTTGAGATAGAATACAACTATACAAATAAATAAATAACATTGAAAAAAAACCAAATCAAAACTATAAATAAAAAAAATTACTAACAGGATCATCATAATATTTTATTCAAGTAATATTTAAATATTTCTTATACCTCTCATCCACAATCTCAATTACTAACTTAACACTGAATGCAGAAGAAAGCACAACATTTGATGATGTCGATGATTTTATAAATGGGGCAACTATCGGTGTAAAATGTAGTGTAGAAGATGGTGATGGATCAAAAGTGTTTGTAGGAATGACAATGGGTGGTGGGCTTATATCTGATAAAGGTGATAGTAAAGGTATCAATGACGGTGATGGAGATACAAATGTAGATGATGTTTGTGATGTTTAAGTCTTAATATAGTGGGGATGAGATGGTAATATATTTGCAACATGGTATAAAATACTAGATAAATTTGGTCCATTATACGTCTTGTCCACCTCCACCATGGCCGCATCCTTTAGGTGCCATCTGCTATACAAAAAATAAAAACATAGAACAAATAATAGAGATATGATGAACAACCATGCATTTTATAATAAAACACACCAATAAATTTCATCAAAATATAGAAAAGTTCTGATAGTTTAATATTATAATACAATTATACCAATTTAATTATCGACATAATTATCATTCTCTAATTGATCTTCTGACATTTCGTCTGATTCTGATGGAAGTTCCAACTCATCTTTAGATAGAAATTGATCATCATCAATTTCAATTAGGCCACCAATTGAGTCACATAAATTTACTAGATCATCATCTACATGCACATGCTCAATATTATTTATGTCATCTTCTTGGAATGCTGGTGCAATAGTTATGTCTACACTTCTTTGTTGAGAGAAAGAAAGGAGGGAGAGAAAGAAAGAGAAATGGAGAAGAGAGAGAAAGAGAGAGAAAGAGAGAAAGGGGAGAGAGATAGAAAAAGAAGGGAGAGAGAGAGAGAGAAGGGAGAGATAGAGAGAGAAAGAGAGAAGGGAGAGAGATAAAGAGAGGGAGAGGAGAAAATGCAAAAATGAAATAGTGCAAAAAAGAAAATAGAAAGAGAGAGAGAAAGAGAGAGAGTGTGACACAAAAAGAAAAGAGGGAGAGAGAGTGACACAGAAAGAATGATAGAGGTAGAGAGAGACACATAGAGAATGTAATGTTAGAATGAGGAAATACAAAAAAGAACAAACATATTTCTTCTATACAAACCTATCATATATTACATCTTTTGTCATACATAAGTTCATATATGAGCCAGAGGCCCAAGGGGTGGGATTAGGTAAGAGTACGTACTTATTTCAACAGTATGCTATATCGAACCAATGCTATGTGCTTAGATATTGTTGATATTATATCTTTTTCCATTTAATTTCAAGTTAGTGCAACAAATTAGAGATATCCCATTTATAATTATATGTTATTATATAGCTAGTATATGTAGTAATATATAGTTAGATATAGTTAAAGATATAGTTATATATTGATATATTCATACAAGTAGTTATATGTAGTTATACATAAATATATACAATGTTATAACCAAATATATAGATTTACATATATGTATACATAGTTACAAATATAGTTATATTTAATTATATAGAGTGTTACATAGTTATACAAATATTTATATATAGTTATACACATCTAGCTAAACATAATGTTGAATGTTGTTATACGTAATTATAAATATAGTTACACATTTAGTTATACTTATATTTATACATGTAGGTATATATATTTTTTCATATAAATTTATATATGAGCACATATAGTTATCTATAAGTATAGATATTGTATAATACATTTTTATATACAAATATATTAAAAAGTATATTAAATACATGTTGTTAATTATATATTTAAATATATTTATGTATAATGTTTTTATAGTTATACAGGTAGTCAAAAAAATTATTTATCATTATATGTTATTATAATTATAGTATATATAGTTAAAAATAAAGTCATATATAGTTAAACATATAGTTATATATAGATATATTCATACAAGTAGTATATGTAGTTATCCATAAATGTATACAAAGTTATAAACAAATATATAGATTTACATATATGTATACATAGTTACAAATATAGTTATATTTAATTATATAGAGTTTTACATAGTAATACATATATTTATATATAGTTATATACATGTAGTTAAACATAATGTTGTATGTTGTTATACATGTAATTATAAATATAATTACATGTGGTTTTACATATATTTACACATATAGTTATACTTATATTTATACATGTAGGTATATAGATTTTTTCTTTTAATTTTATTTATTAATACATATAGTTATGTATAGGTATAGATATAGTAAAATATATTTTTATATACTAATATATAAAATGTATTATTGAATATATGTTGTTATTTATATATTTAAATATAGTTATGTATACTATTTTTTTTAGTTATACATATAGTCAAAGACAATTATTTATAGTTATATGTTCTTATAGCTATAGTATATATAGTTAAATATAGAGTTATATATAGTTAAACATATAGTTATGTATAGATATATTCATACAAGTAGTTATAAGTAGTTATACATAAATGTATACAACATTATAAACAAATATATAGATTTAATTATATGCATACATATATCTATGCATAGTTACAAATATAGTTATATTTAATTATATAGAGTGTTACATAGTTATAAAAATATTTACATATAGTTATTCAGAAATAGATATATATGTATATGTAGTTAAAGATATAATTATATATAACATTTTTATAGTTATACATTTAGTAAAATACAATTATATATAGTTATATATTATTATACATATAGTATATTTTGTTAGAAATATAGTTATATAAAATTATACATATAGTTATAGATTATTATAAAGTTAAAAAAATGTTTTGTCTAGTAATAAATATAGTTATAAAATTAGTTTACATAATAATAAATATAGATATAAATATGTTTATGTATAATGGCATATGATTATATAATTATACAAGTGTTTAAATATAATTTTTGTTCTTAAATCTTTTTATAAATGTTATTTATATATAATTATATATATGTGACACTTTTATAAATTTCATATAATATATATATCACATTTATATAAACATTATAAATATTATAAATTTATATAAAAATTAATATGTTAATAAATATTTACAAAAATGTATAAACATTTTATATGTTATATAATTGTTATATATAAAATTATATAAATAGATAGTTTTATGTAAATGTTGTATAGATATTTATAAACATTAATACATATGTATAAATATTTATATATAACATTATAAGTTTATGTAAACATATTAGTGTATATATAATATGTAATACGTTTATATATATTTAAGTATAGACATTTATATATAATGTCATACGATTATATAAAAGTATAAAAGTTTATATATAATATTATCTGTTTATAATATTTTTGTAGACAACAAAAATATAACTGATAAACATTAAGTTTGTTTTTTCTTAAGATACAGAAGTAAAAAACATTAAGCATAATTTTTTTTAAGTTACAAAAGCAGAAAACAATATGCAAACAATTTGTATTTGAAATAGATAAAACCCTAAAAATTTAAATAGTAAAAGAACAAAGTTTAGACTGACCATTTATTGTTTCTTTACTAGTGTAGAGTAAAAATCATATAAGTGAAATAAAAATAGAAGAAAAAAGAAGGAAAAATGGGGGAAAAAAAATCAAACCTGAATATTCTATAACAACCAAACTCCACCAATGGCAATTAAATTGATAGAGATAGAGATATGTATATAGCATTCCGAATGAGAAGAGATATGATAATATTACCTGGTAACAAGAAGAGATAGATTTTTTAAGTTGCTCCCTTAGTCCCGTTTTGCTTCTCCTCTCATCATCATTGAAAGATAGAAAAAATGATAAGTGCTTAATGCCTTAGCATCTTTTGACAAGGAAACTATAAATACAAAATTGGCGGTAAATGAATAGAAAATAAAGATACAAAAATATAAAAGTAAACTAAAATTATAAAAAATAAATAATTTAAATAAAAAAATGGAATAGATTTTTATTTAACCATAATGATACTATTTCATTAATAAATAAAATAATAATATATAATAATAATGTATTTCATATATATATATATAATGGTTATAAATTATAAAAATTCAATTTATTTTTTATTAATATAATAGAAATAATTATAAAGGCATAAAATTTGAATCTTTTAGTCATTATAAATTTGAATATTTTAAGTATTCATTTAATAACCACACTGAGATATTTATTTTTTAAATCATCAAAAATTTTTTATATAATTAAAACAACTATGTATTAATCTTTAAATATCAACTTATTTTTTTTTATTTGATGAAAAATTTGAATTTTTTTTATAATTCAAAAATTTCAAATCTTTTAGTCATTATATATTTAAAAGATTCTTATAATCATAAAAATATTTTTGTACTTTAATAATATAGATATTTAGTTGTTTATTCATTAATTCAATTATTTGTATAAATTTTTATATTTAATCAAATAATTGTTTATTTTAACTTTTTAATAGTAGTTATTTTTATTTATGTTTATTTATTTATTAAAATATCTAAAAATTTATTATAATTAGATAATAAATTATATAATGTTTTTAATACAAATATTTAAATATCATAATTAAAAATTTTAGAAAAAAATTATGTATAATTTTTAATTAATTTATAATAAAAAAATAGTCATTTTAGTCTAATTTAATATAAATTTTTAGTCGAATTTATATATTTATTAAATTTTTAATTTATAATATATATTTTTATTATTATATGAAGAGATTGTGTCTTTCAAGGAACGCTCATCTATATACCATGAAATACCATTAATATAGAAAATTAAATAAAATATTAAAATAAATAATGCTTAAAAAAATTAAATCATTAAAGATTAGCAATAGAAATTATCAATAACCCAAATAGATAGGGACAAATCTCTAACTAAATTCATATATTTTGAGATAATAAATATTTAAGGAATAATCGCTTTCAATTATATATAAAATCATAAAAAAATAAATTTAGTTAATTATTTAGTGATGGGTTTTGTCTCGTTCTAATTAGCTAGGGATATTTCATCTCTAATTCCGTCATTAAATTTTCATCTTTTCTTTGAGCGAATATCTACGATAATTTTAGCAATGAAAGATTTTCATTCGAACATTTCCATCACTAATCAATAACTAATCCATCACAAAATTTTAATTTATTGTAAAATCAAAAATCTATTGTTATACCTTAGCTAATCCCTAGCTAATTATCTAGGGAATTTATGCCTAGTTAAATTTCCTTAGCTAAATAAATATTTTTTTTGTAGTTATCAATGTGTATATCTATATGTCTAACTATCTATATATCTATCTAAAATATCAACATGATTATATATCTATATATCTATCTGTTTAATATTTTGAATATCTATGTAACTATCTATCTATCAATCTCTCTTTCTATTTGTCTATCTGTCTATCTATTAGTTTATCTATCATTCTTAATATCAATCTATCGATCAATCTATAAATATGTCTATTTATTTGTATATCTATCAATCTAACTATCTATCTATATATTGATCTATCTATCCATTTGTATATCAATCAATCTATCTACCTATATGTATACCTATCTTTCTATTTTTGTGTCAATCAATCAATCAATCTAATTATCAATCAATCTATCTATCTGAATATATATTTATTTATCTATTTGTCTATCTATTTGACTATCTATCTGCCTATCTATCTATCTATCTATTTGACTATCTATCAATCCATATATCTATGTGTCTATCTATCTATCTATCCAACCCTCTATATATCTAACTATAAGTATATCTATCCATCTTTCTATCTACCTATCTATCTATATCTATCTATCATTTTGTGGATTTATATATCTATCTATCTATCTATCTATCTTTCTGTCTATATATATCTATCAATCTTTTGGTCTATCTATCTGTCTATTTATGTGCCTATCTATCTATCTATCTATCTATCTATCTATATGTCTATATATTTTTTATCTATATGTCTATTTATAATCTATATAACTACCTATCTATTTATTAATCTATCTATCTGTCTATCTCTCTATATATCTATCTATTTGTCGATCTATCTATTTATTTATGTGTGTGTGTGTGTGTTAATATATATATATATATATATATATATATATATATATCTATCTATCTATCTATTTATCTATCTACCTATCTATCTATCTACCTATCAATCTATCTGTCTATCTAATAATTTGTATGTCTAACTATCTATCAATCTCTCTACCTTTCTATCTATATTTATATTAATTTGTCTATCTATCTTACTTTTAATCTATCAATCAATCTATCTTTTAATCTATTTATCAATCTCCTATTATTAATTGTTGATAAATTTGTCTATCAATCAATCTATATATTTATCTATCTACCTTTATATATATATATATCTGTCTATCTATCTATATGTCTTATATCTATTTAATTGTTTATCTATCTATCTTTCTGTCTATCTGTCTATCTGTCTATCTGCCTATCTGTCTATCAATCTATCTTCTTTTTGTCTAACTATCTCCCTATCTATATATCTTTATGTCTATATATTTGACTATCAAAATTTCTATCAATCTATCTATCTATATGTCTATCTATATATCTATCTATTTGTATATCTATTTATTTATATGTCTATATATTTACGTGCCTATCTATCTATCTATATAATTAACTTTCTAAATGTCTATCTTCAGTCTATCTATCTATCTATTTATATAATTAACTTTCTAACTGTCTATCTATCATTATATCTATCTATCTATTTTTCTATCTGTCTATCTATCTATCAATCTATATGTCAATCTATATGTCAATCTATCTGTCTTATCTATTTGAATATCTATCTATCTATATATAAGTTTATCTTTATATGTATCTGTTTATATATCTACCTGCCTATCTATTTTATTAATTATTTGTCAATCTATCTGTCTATCTATTTTTGTCTATCTATTTATTTATCAATATATATATTTATATATCTATCAAATACATGTCTATCTATCCATCTATCTACCTATCTAATAAATTGTCTATCTATGTATCAATATATCTATCTGTCTATATTTTGGATAATCAATATGTCAAACTATAAGTTTATCTATCTATATATCTTTATGTCTATCTATATGACTATCTATCTAATATTTTATCTATATATTTTTATATCTATCTATCTATGTATATTTCTATCAAACTTTCTATCTATATGTATGTTTATGTCTCTTTCAATCTGTCTATCAATATGACTATCAATCTATCTATTAGAGTATCTGTCTATCTATTTGTTTATCTATCTGTATATCCTTCTGTCTAACAATCTATCAGTCTATCTTTCTATCTATATATAAGTCTATCTTTCTATCTATCTCTATGTCTATCTGTCTATGTTTGTGTGTGTGCATATCTCACTATCTGTCTATCTATCTATTTATCTATTTCTCTCTCTCTCTCTATGTATAAATCAATCAATATGTTCATTTATTTGTCTATATATTTATCTAGCTTTCTATCTATCTTTCTATCTATTTATTTGTCTATCTATCTGTCCATCTATCTCTATATTTATCAATCTATTTTTCTAATAATTTATAATACTATATGTCTATGTATCTGTCTATCTATCTATCTATATGTTTATTTATTTATCTATCTATTTATCTAGATGTTTATTTATATATCTATCTATATTTTATTTATCTATCTATCTATTAATCTATATATTTGTCTATCAATATATCTAACTATTTGCCTTTCAATTTGTCTATCAATCAAACTATCAATCAATTTTTGAATCTCTTAATGAATCTATCTATCTATCTGTTTATCAATCTATTTATCAACCTTTCTACCAATCGATCCATTGATTTTTTTTATCAATCAATCTATCAATCTGTGTATATATCTATCTATCTATCTATCTTTTTATCTATCCATCAATATATCCATCAATCAAACTATCTATCAAAATGTCTATCAATATGTCGAGCAATCTATCTATTAATCTTCCTATCTATATGTATATCTATTTATCTATCTATTTGTCTAACTATCTACTAATTAATTAATCAATATGTCTATCTATTTGAATGTCTAACAATCAGTTTGTCTGTCTATTTATCTATCTTTCTATTTGTTAATCTATTTGTCAAACTATCTATCAGCCTATCTATTTGTCTATCTATCTATCTAACTATCTATTTATCTACCCATATATCTATATATATCTATGTTTGTCTATCTGACTATCTATTTGTCTATTTATTTGTCTATCTAACTATTTGTTTATCTATATGTCAATTTGTCTATTTAAATATCAATATATCTATTTTCTATATGTGTGTATATAAGTTTGTATATATGTCTCTATATATGTATGTCTATCTATCTATCTATCAAGGATTCTATCTATATATCTGGTTAACTATCTATCTATCTAAATGTCTATCTATCTGTCTATCTCCTCTATTTATCTTTCTATTTATCTATTTATATATATGTCTATCTATCTTTAGTTTATATGTCTGCTTTTTTTTGTCTATCTATTCATCTATCTTTCTCTCTAACTATCTATCTATATGTCTATCAATTTATCTATTTATCGGTCTATCTATCTATATGTATATCAAACTATATGTCTATCTTTTTATATATTTGAATATCTATTTGTCTATCTTTCTATGTGTCTATCTATCTATTATATATCTATGAGTTTATTTATTTCTTTATCTTTCTATTTATCTATCTTTTAGTCTATTTGTCTGTCTATTTGTGTGTATATCTGTCTATCTATATGTTTATCTATTTATCTGTCTATCTATCTATTTGTCTTTCAATCTATTTATCTATCTTTCTATTTGTCTATCTATTTGTCTATCTATCACTTTGTTTATCTTTTATATATTTGTCTATCTATCTATCTATGTGTCTATCTATCTATCTATCTATCTATCTATCTATCGATCTATCTATCTATTTGTCTATATATCTATCTATTTATTAATAAATTAATCTTTCTTTTTATTTATCTAACTATATCAATATCTATATGTCTATCTATATATATATATCTATCTTTCAATTTTTTATCTATTTGTATATCTTTCTATCTATCTAAATGACTATATATATATATATATATATATATATATATATATATATATATATATATATATATATATCTATCTATAAATCTGTTTATCAATCTATCCCTCAAATTGTTTACCAATATATCTATCAATTTGTCTATCAATCTAACTATCGATCTGTCAATCATTTAATCTTTAAATCTATCTTTGAATCTAATTATCAATCTAACTATCAATCTAACTATCTATCTATCTATATATTAATCTATCTATATATTTGCCCATTGATTTGTCTATTGATCTATCTATTTATCTATCCATATGTTTGCCTAACTAACTATCTATCTATCTATTTGTCTATCTATCCATCTATCTATCTATATTTCTTTTTTTCTTTCTTTCTATTTATCATTATATCTATTTATCTATCCATCTATTTTTCAATCTATTAGACTATCTATTAGTCTATTTGTCTATCTATTTGGCTATAAATATATTTATCAATCTGTCTATTTAACTTTTTTTTTATTAATGAATCAACCAATCTATATATAGATATATATATATATATAGATATATATAGATAGACTTAATCTATATATATATATACATATATATATACATAGGCTTAAGTTGATATAATTAAATAATTATATCTATTTGTCTAATAAATATAATTTATCTTCTAAATTAGATTGATAGATTGAGATTATTGTTGATAGATAGACACATAGTTTTTAAAATATATCTATCTATATATTTGTATATTAGCTTAAGCTTGTATAGTATACTACCTCTCTAAATTTTTGTATATAATAAAACAAATAGTCAAATGCTTTAAGTTAAAATAGAGATCTTTCTACCTATATATCTATATATCTGTCTATCTAATTTATCTATCTATCTGTCAATCAATCAATCTATCTATCTATTTATGAATCATTCTATCAATTTAAATATCAAACTATCTATCTATCTGTCTATCTATTTATTTGTTTATCTATCTATCTATTTAATTGTTTGTCTATTTGTTTATCTATCTTATATTTATCTATCTACATATCTACCTAAATATATTTCTCTCTATCTATCTGTGTATCTATCTGTCTATCTCTTTGTCAAACTATTTGTCTATCTTGCTATCTATCTATCTATCATCTTGTCTATCAATATATCTATCTATGTGTAAATTAATCTATTTATCAATATGCCTATCTATTTCTCTATATACTATATTTTAATCTTTATATCTATCTATCTATCTGTTTGTCTGTCTATATGTTTGTCTATCTATATGTCTATATATTTTTCTATCTATCTATCTATCTATATGTCAATCTATCTTTCTAATAATCTAAATATTTATATAACTATTAATCTATCTATCTATTTGTTTATCTACCTATATATCTATAAGTCTATTTATTTGTCTATCTATCTGTCTATATATCTATCAATATATCTAACTATTTATTTGTCTATCAATTTATCAATCAATCTTTCTATGAATCTATTTATCAATATGTTTATAAATCTATTTATCAAATTGTTTATAAATCTATTTATCAATGCCTCTAAATCTATCTATTTATCTATCTACCAATCTATCTATCAATTTTTTCATTAATCTATCTCTCTATCAATTAATCAATCTATTTTTCTATTTATCAAACTATCTTCCTATATATCTTTCTATTTATTTATCAATCTATCCATCTATAAGTATATCTATGTGTCTAACTATCTATCTATATATCTAGTATTTTATTTATTTGTCTATTTTTTATCTACCTATCAATCAATCAATCTATCAGTTTAAGAATCTATCTATCCATTTTCTATCTATTTATCTATCTATCCATCTGTTTATCAAACTATCTATCTATCTTTCTATCTATTTGTTTGTTTGTCAGCCTGTCTACCTGTCTATCTGCATATATGCCTATCTATCTATCTATCTATTTGGTTGGTTTCTATTTGAATGAATGTCTATTAGCATGTCTATTTGTCTACTTAACTTTTTGTCTGTTTATTTAACTATTTTTCTATCTGTCTATATATCTATTTATCTGTCTATCTATATATCTATTTATCTATCTATCTATTTATCAGTGTATTTTTTTGTGAATCTATATGTCTATCTCTAAGTCTATCTATCTATCTATCTATTTAGGTATATATTTTTCTATATATCTATCTGTCTGTATATAATCTGTCTATGTATATGAATATCTATTTGTTTATCAATCTGTCTGTGTATCTATCTATCTTTCTTTCTTCCTTCCTTCCTATTAGTCTATCAATCTGTCTATTTATCTATATATCTATATGTCTGTCTGTCTATTTGTCTGTCTATCTATCTGTCTATCTATCTATTAGTCTATCTATTTGTTTATTATCTATCTATCTATCTGTTTATATATCTCTCTATCTTTCTATCTATCTGTTTATCTATCTATCTATCTGTCATTTTATTTGTATATCTATCTATTTATCTAGCTATCTCTCTTTCTGTCTATCTTTCTTTCCATCTCTCTAGCTATCTATTTTTATTTCTATATGTCTATCTATCTATCTATCTATCTTTCTATATTTATATCTATCGATCTATCTTTATATCTATGTATGTATTTTTCTATCTATCTATCTATCTAATTAACTAACTTTCTATCTGTCTATATATCTTCCAGTCTCTCTATCTATCTATCAGGCTAGTTATCTACCTAATATTCTATATATCTATCTATCTATTTGTCTATCTATTTATATATCTATCTATATATATATTGGTCTTTCTATCTAAATGTCTATCTGTCCATTTATCCATCTATCTATCTGTTTATCAATTTGTCAATCAATCATTTATTCAATATGTCTATCAATCTATGTATCAATCTGTCTCTCAATATGTATATCAATCTTTCAATCAATCAATCAATCTATATATCTATAAATCTATCAATCAATCAATCTTTCTATCTATCTGTTTGCCTTTCTATCTATTTATCTATCTATTTATAAGTCTTTCTATCACTTTATATATCGATCTAATAATCTATTATCTCTAAATCTATCTATCTATTTATCCGCATATCTATCAATGATCTATATCTCTATCTATTTATCTATCATTCAATCATTCTATCAATTTGAATATCAATCTATCTATTAATCGATCTTTCAATCATTCTATCAATCTCTATATTAATCTTTTTATACATATATCTATCTATCTTTCTATGTATGTATCTATCTATCTGACTATCATTATGTTCATCTATATGTCTATCGATCTGTCTATCTATCTATATATTTGTCTATTTTTCTGTCTAGCTTTCTGTTTATCTATCTCTCAATCAATCTATATATCTCTATGACTATATATCTATTTATCTTTCTATCATTCTATCTGTCTATCTATCTGCCTATATTTTATCTAATCTATATAATCTATATATCTATCTTTTAATATATCTATTTATGTTTCTATCTATCAATTTATCTATCAATTACTATTTCAAATTATCTATCTATTTGTATTTCGGCTTGTCCGTCCGTCTATCTTTCTATTTATTTTTTTGTTTCTCTATCTATCTATGTCTATCTATCTATTTATCTGTCTGTCTATTTGTATATTTATCTGTATATTTTTCAATCAATCAATCTATCTATCTATATGTTTATCTACCTATCTATCTATTTGTCTATCTATTTATCTGTCTATCTATCTGTTTGTCTGTCTGTCTATCTTTCCATCTATTTATCTGTCCATCTATTTATCTATCTATCTATTTGTCTATCTATCTATCTATTAATTAATCAAACTAACTATCTATATTTTAGTCTATCTATCAGTCTATCTATCTATCTTTTTATTAATCTATATATTTATCGATCTATCTATCTAACTTTTTTTCTATCTATCTATATATCTATATGTCTATCTATATGTTTATCAATTTATCTATCAATCTTTCTAACAATTAGTCTATCGATCTTCTTATCAATCTATTTATCAATTTCTATATAAATCTAGCTATCAATCTTTCTATCAATATGTCTATTAATTTATTTATCAATCTATCTTTCAATATATCTATTACTCTATCTATTTATCTATATATTAATCAATATATTTGTATATCATTCAATCAATCTGTCTGTCTATCTATCTTTTTATCTATCTATTTGTCTATCTATTAGTCTATCTATGTGTTTATCTATCCTTCTATCTATTTCCCTAACTATTTATGTTTCTATCGATCTATCTATCAATTTGTCTATCTATTTTATCTATCTATCAATATATCTATCAATTTGTCTATTAAACTGTATATCTATTTGTCTTTCTACTTATCTGTATATCATTTTGTCTATCTATCTATATATGTATCTATCTATCTACCAATCTATCTATGAATATATCTTTCTATCTCTCTATCTATCTTTTCGATATATCTCCACTACAAAAAATGTCGATTTAGCTAGGAAAATTTAGCTATGGATAAAATTTCTAGCTAATTAGGGAGATATTAGCTTGGAAATAACAACAGATATTTGATTTTATATCAAATTAAAATTTTGTGATAGATTAGTGATGGAAATGTTCGTTTGAAAATATTACATTGCTAATATTTCGTAAATTATGAGCCAAGAATTGCGGGGAATTTAGCAATGAATTTCATTATGGAATTTTCCTAGCTAATTATATCGTGACAAAATCCATCACTAAATAATTATCTTAAATTTTTTTTTACTATTTTATATTTTATTGCAAGAGATTATCTCTTAAATTTTATTTTTCACAAAATATATCCATTTAACTAGCAATTTTTCCCAAGCTATTTGGGCTGGACATAATTTCATCACTAATCTTTAATGATTTAATTTTTTTTATATATTATTTATTTTAATATTTTATTTAATTTTGTATATTAAAGGTACTTATTCCATGGTCTATAGATGAGCGATCCTTGAATTACACATTCTTTTCCTATAATTATAAAATAAGTTATTATAAAAAATAATTTAAAAAATATATAAATACAAAAAAAAATAATATTAAGAAAGACTACAATAACTATTAATAAAGTCTACAATAACTATTAATATAGACTACAAAAACATTAAATAATTAATTTTATAATTATTAAAATTTTTAAAGAAATTTTAAAAAATGAACATACATTAAAATTTCTACTAATAAAAAGATTAAATAATTCATTATATGATAAAATAAAATGTATTTACAAAAATATCATATTTAATGAATAAAAATAATAAATATTAATATTATTTTAAGTATAAAAAATAGTTTTATGCCAAAAGTAAATTTTATAAAAAATAAATACTAAAAAATTTGAAAGTTTAGAATTATAAAATAATTTCTAATTTTTCATAATCTTTAAATAAAAATAAATTAATATTTAAAGTTAAATACAGAGATGTTTTCCCCTATTGAAATTTATAAGAACTAAATAATTGAGTTAAATTTATACTATTAGCTTTTAATATTTCATCTTTACTAAATTTAATAAATATAAATTTTTCTTAAAAATCATATCACTTTAAGTAATTTTTAGAATTTTATAAATTATAAATTATATCAAATAATACGAAATTATATGCCTTTAAAATTATTTCATATCATCTTCATAAAAATTAATATGAATTCTAAAAAATTTATAAACTTAAAATATATATATTTATATATTTTTTTAACAAAAAGAGTATTTATAAATTTTTAGGAAAGTGTCTTGATGACCAATAATCTTTTCATTTATGCCTTGCCATATTAAGTTTACAAATCTTGTAGTCATTTGATTTTTTTTTCTATTTGGAAAACCAAACATCTATTTTTTTGAAATTATTTATATATTTATTGTTTAATTAATTTGATAATTAAAAATTGAAAGGTATTTGTTTTCATATGTGTCTTGCTACACACACATTAACGTGTTGAAAATAATTTATTAAGAAAATAAAAAGATGAGTCTTAATGTTTTATATATATTTATTGTATATTAAATATTTTGATAATTTAAAATTAAAACATTAATGGAATTTTAAAACCTAATAAAACTTAATAAACTTAATAGTTAGAGAAACTATAAGTCTCTAACTTTCTCCATTGGCCTTTCTCTCTGACTCCAACATATTCAAACTGAAACATAAGTCACAAATGTCTCCACAAACATATTGCTAGGGTTTGAGAAACATGGATGCTGCACGGCATTGACGCATCGTCATAGTCATGGCATACCCATGAAGAAAATCTGGTCTTTAAGGAATGGAAGCAATTTTCATCATGCTAGTTTTACTGAACTCCGGGGATGACATATAAATCAGTGCTATTGCAATAGCCTTCCAGCAAGTCACCTTCTTCCTGAGTAATCCCAACGGTGTCAATCATGCTAGGCCAGCACTATCAATAATTCTGCAAATTGCTCGGCAGCATCTCGATCCTAAATAGGTTTCTATGTTGAGAAAAAAAAAGAATGATCTCTCATGTGCACTCTTTATGCTCAAGCAAGGAGTCCCAGTAATTCAATGATTAGTCTTCTAATTTCATTTGAACAACGAGCGTGGACCTCAATCCTTCATTGAGTGTTCTCATTATGGCGGTTAAGTGATAGCTCGCTACAACGAGAAAGGACTAATGAACTTGAACCAGTTGGTCATTTTAAAATTCTCAGAGATTGGAAGAGGGTTTGTAGTAATCAAAAATGCTTCATCTATTATATTTGCTACTAAACTATTGTTTATGTACATTCTCTATACCAATGTCAGACTTTAGGCTTGTTTCTTTTTTGTAATTGTTGATTTCCATCATGATATTGGGTAATATTATGATCACTTATAATTTGTTCAAAATAAAGACTAATATGCACGTGTATTCAAAATAAAAAGTGAAATGCTTAAAATGGTTTAATCATGTATACAATATAGCTCTAATTGCTCTAATTTGTAAAGGTGAAGATGAAATAAAATAATTGTAAGGATTAAAAATTGACATTTGTTAGGATTATAAATAATGTTCTTTAGTACATTTTAACATAATCTTGTGTTCATGATAAAATTTGTTCAAAAATGAGACCAAATCAATTCATTCGAATCCTTACCCTTTTGATCAAATTGATATATATAAATTTGTTAATCAATAATATGGAACTACCAAATTCAATTCAAACCTTAATATATTTATGGTGCATTTGGAATGCATATACTACTGTTGTAATAAAATTGTCATGAACTATGTAGACATGTGCCTTTAAATAATGCATTTTCTTTATCATGCGCCTGGCCATGTATGCATCTTTCTGAAGAATGAAGTTAGCAAATGTAGACGTATGACTCTTCCTTTGATCCATATCATTCGTGGGAATTCGTAGAGTAACTTGCCTTCTTTTTTTTTTGTTACGATCAAATACATATATTTGTTCAGTTTTAAACTTCATATAGTCCTGCTCAGTTTTTTAAGGACGAACACTATATAAAATGGATTGATCCATGTCTGATGCTAACTAATCCACATTGCAGATCAATTCCATTAGATTAAATTTACATGGATAGCATTCTTTAAAGAAGGATTGTATATCTTTAGGTAATTAGCTACATTCTTGTTGTCTTAACAATGGTTCATAATTTTGATAAATATCATTTGATGTACTTAATAAAGTTTTATCATATAGCATAGGTATGAACAGTACTTTGATTAATTTATGTGTGAGACTTGGAATTATTATGTTAAGTAGATTTTCTGACAATTTCTTGTTCCAGTATCTCAGAAGCTCATCTAAATTATTACTATAGATATCTTTAATAAAAATAGTATTATCTTCAATCAAAGGTATAAGATTAGTAAATGAAGCTAATTTTGTATCTAACATAAAATAACTTATCATTTGATAAGCACTTGCTGAAGTATCTTGTATGATAGCAATTTGCATTAGATTAGTACTATTTTTAAGACAGACACTTGCTTATGAACTGATAGGGATCAGCCACATCATTATCTTTTACAATTTGGAGGAGATCCTCATCCGATAAATTATCATCCATATTATTTTTAAACCATAAGAAACACTCTCATAAGTTATGAACTTATTACAATAAAAAGCAGCAACACTGCTTATTGTTCTATATACTTTTACTTAAGGGGTCAATTTAAAATCTACTACGTTCTCACTAGAGAAAAGAATTAGACTTCTAGCAAAATTACGCTCATGAAAATGGAATTCCCTAGCATGGTAAATTATTCCACGAAAGTCAACGAAGACCGGTAGATAGAATTTATAATTGTAGGCTGATGCTAGTTTTATTGTGAAAGTTTCATATCGAGCACATTGGACATGCTCCATGAGAATCTTAACCAAATCATCATAATTACTTAGAAATGGGTATTTTTTCTTAAACTGTTTATAAGTATACCTTACTATTTCTATGGACCTACTAACATTCACTTTGAGAGACTTTCAGGCATAAGTAAACCATGTTTAACTAAGAGTTGATGTTTCTTTTTAATGAAGCTCAATACATCCTTATTAATATTAAAAGCCTATTCCTGTAATTTATTCAAGGTTAAGCACAATTATGTATATCCAGTTTTAGATGAATATTAAAATGGGTCAAGTTATGGGATGTAATTATGCGAAAGTGGTGATAAATATCACCTATTGGGTCAGATTAATACCCACCACGCAAATTTGTATATAAAAAGGTTGTATTAAATCCTCACTTATGGGTCTCCAAACCTTAGGCTTACATACCATTGGTAGATTGAGTTTGATCGGAATCATGTCAATCTCAAAATTGCAAATTGCATATAAATTGCCTAGGATATAGATTTTTTTACCATCCTTATTCTTTACATAATATTCATTAAAGTTGAATTGACTCGAAACCTCAATCATATGTCAATCCAATAAGAATTCAACCAAAAACACACCTATCACATATTTCTTATATTATTTCTTTTTAGGTTTTCCGTTAGACAGCTTAACCTACAGTGCCTTCTCATTACAACTAGAAGCCTTGTCTGACACTATTTTCTTATCTCGCATTTTTGTGCCTTTCAAGACATGAGCTTGGAATTTTACACACATTTTCAGATATTCAATCAGAGTTGATATGGGAACTATGGGGTAATCATTAATACAGTTGAAGAGAGAACCTAGTACATAAATAATAATGATCTCCAAAGTGTAATGATCTAAATATTGAATAGGTGATACTAAGACAACGTGATCAAGGTAGATCTTGAGATAATCCTTAGTAGTTGTCTTCTCTTTAGAGATCATCATCTTAAATATTTCATTCGTATGCTCATACAAATTGGGTTTCTCCTCATCATATATTGAAGTATAGCCCTCAATTAACTTTTGCAAATAGAATAATTTACTCTTTGTTAGATGAGACCTAGAATACTTTCTCAATATATCCAGTACATCATCCTGATAACTCATTACATTCGAATGAGTACTTTGATATCTTTCAAGATATTTCTCAATAGCATACTATACTTGACCTAGAAATCCTTTGTTAAATCATGAAATCTACTATAGATTACCAAATTAAATAAACATCTACATACATGCACACTTCTGTTAGACCCAAAGATTTTCATACTAGGATATAAAAATTATAAAACCTAAAAAATCAAGTAATAAAAACCTCTAGCCTTGAACAGGGTCTATGAGGCACCTTTTTAGGTAGGAACTTTCTTTTCTTGAAACCAAATATGAGGCAAGCTATTAAAAATAAGAGACACTCGACACACCTCTAGCCTTTACCAGGATCTCAATACAAAATCCACCTTCTCTATGAGGGATGAATTGTATATTCTACATTATTACTCATACAGATAAAGATAGGCACCTATTTCACAAAGAACCAAAAACATGATTTTATCTCTAAAGATCAGCCAAACTAGGTGCAAAAATTTCTCGCCACACCGGAGGGTCAAAGTCGAGCATTGAGCATGTTCAATATTTGGTATATTTTTAAAATTTAAAACATTTATATATTTAGTGGTTGTCCTAATAGTCCAAATAAATCAAATTTGTGCATGGTTTTATTAATTTTGTTAAAATTTTTTAACATTTGTTACTTTTAGACTTAATAAATATATACTCTAGGCTAGAGAATTGGGTCGAGATCCTAATTATAATGAGATTTTAAGGAAGATACATGTAAAAAAAGTAGATTGTCAGTATGTTGAAAACAAGTCTCAGATGATTGCTGTAAGAATCTCTTATATTAATACAATTTTATAATACTATATCTAACTTTGAAAGTTGTTTGGAATGCAAAATATTAAATTTATTGTATGTATATCTAGAATAATATTTTTCTCTATTTTATCACAAGAACTCATGGAAGAACATGTGACAGTTGCTTCTCAACAAGTTGAGGGTTCTATGGATTTTCAACCAATTGACTATGATCATATCTATTTGAAGACCATAAAAGGTCATAAGAAGTAGCGAGTGTATGGCATCATCTCAAAGGAAGTGGCATTTTGTTGTAGTAGTTGTGCTTCTAATTCATATATCACAACAATGGTGGATGAGGTGGTCGAATAATAAGTAATTAAAACAAATGAATGTTTTGAAGTTATGGAAACCTAAATGAAAGAGAAGGATGAGTAGATATCTCATTTGAAGGAAGAAATGCAGAAAATGAAAGAAGATAAGGATGAGTAGATTAATCATTTGAAGGAAGAATTGCAAGAAATTAAAGAAATAAATGATGAGATGAAAGAAATGAATGATGAGATGAAAGATATTAAGAATTTAATACAACAATAGATGTCCTATATGGAGTCACAGTTAGCGGCATTGACGTGATAGATAGCATTTTGAGATCCAGCTATGAAACCAAGCAAGAGAGGCTAGCACAAATATAGTAAATAATAATGAGGATGATTTTGTTTCAGAATTATTTCTGAACTATTTTTGATTTTTATCTATATATAGCTAAACAAGATGAGATTTTTTTGGAGGTATCATTTTTTTATTTTGGTTTTGTTCTTTGCTTTGCCGATTAACCTAATCATGAATCTTTACAGGACATCTAATGTGAGACGCACGAAAAAATTCTTATTCAAAGCCTTCAGACATTGTCACGGTCCTTCCTATGGATGGGTCCCATCTTTACCGATCTCAGATGGATCAAAAGGAGACCGAGCTTCTATTATCTTTATTATTTCTGAAACATTTTATTTTTGCACACTTTATCTCTCTCTAAACATCATTTCTGACCATCTTTTAGATATCTATTGAAGTTGTATAACTATCAATTCAGATTCATGTTTGTTCATATCTATAATTACTATTTTGGTATATCTATGAATATGTTTGTGTACCCAAATATTTCAGATAGAGTTTTAGCCTATTATAGTTATATAAAAAGCTTGGCTGGTCCTCATAGTCCTGGGAATAGCATGCTAGCTTCTTAAGTTGTTAGATGAATGGAAAAATTTTAGTCCCACGCAGACTTGGATTTGTTCTTTACACTCTTATTTCATTCAGATCTGGATTGTCACTGTTCAGATTTGTGAATGCTTTTTATCAGTCATCGGTGGAATTAAACTATTGAATTTTTAATTTCCATAATGATTGCTAATGAAAATCAATTAAATGTGTTCTTTTTGCTTGTTCTCCTTCTCATCTTGTTCATAGTTTCATTGATGATGACGGGTTGAACATGAGGAACTGTGACTATTATGAGCCATCTTTCAAGTTAGACAGATATAGATACCTATCTAAATATCTATCTATCTATTTATACATCTATCTGTCTAACTATCTATCTTTTTATCTATCAATCAATCTATCTATCTATCTATCAATATAGGTGTGTATCTACCTATCTGTCTATATTCTTATCTCCTTAACTTTTTATATGTCTATTTGTCTATCTATCTATCTATCTGACTATTTTTTTATTAATCTATTTGTCTGTCTATCTATATATCTGATTGTTTATGTATTTATTTATCTATTTGTCTATTGTCTATATGTCTATTTGTTAATCTATCTATTTATATATCTATTTATCTATCTAATAGGATAATTATCAATTTATTTATATAACTATCTATCTATTTGTCTAACTATCTAACTATTGATCTATATATTTTCCTATCTATCTCATTATCTATTTATTTATTTATCTTTCTAACAATATAATTGTCATTCTTTCTATCAGTCTATCTATCTATCTATCTGCTTTTTTAAATATATCATTCTATGTATCTATATCTGTGCCTATCTATATACTTACCTATCTATTTATTTGTCTATCTAGCAATCTATTTATCCATCTGTCTATTTAAATATCTATCTATTTATCTACTTATCTAACTAACTATATATATATCTATATATATCTATTTAAGTATCTATCTATCTATCTATCTATATGGCTATATCTTTATCTGTTTATCTATTTGTCTACATATATTCTTATATATCAATCAATCTAACTATCTATCTATCTAACTATTTGTCTATCTATCTATCTTTTTTTGGTCTATCTTTTTATCTATCTATCTATTTATATATGTGTGTATCTATCTATATGTCTATGTGCCTATCTTTATATCTCCGTATCTGTATATTTTTCTATTTATCTTTCTAACTCTTTGTCTATCTATCTATCTTTATATCTGAATATTTATCTATTTTTCTATCAATCATTCTATCTATCTATCTTTCTTTCTTTCATCTATTTGTTTATCTATATATTTATTTATTTCTTTATTTGCTATAAATCATTCTACCAAAATGTCTATTTGTCTTTCTGATGTCACTTTGTATCTATCTATTTGTCTATGACTATGTGTCTATGTATCTAAGTATATATGTGTCTATGTGTCAATGTATCTATTTTTCTATCTTTATATGTATCTATATGCCTTTATATATATATATATATATATCTATATGTCTATCTATCTTTATATCTACCTATCTATATATCTATCTACCTATCTATTTATTTTTCTATTTGTCTATCTATCTATGTTTATATTTAACTTTCTCTCTACTTGTATATCTGTATATTTATTTATTTGTATATCTGTCTATCTGTTTATCTATCTATCTATCTATTTATCTATTTGTTTTTTTATCTATATTTGTATCTATCTATCTATCTATCTATATATCTATCTATCTCTCAATTTCTCTATATATATATCTATCTATATATTTTTCTCACTATCTCTTTATTCATCTATTAGATTATCAATCTATCGATTTATTTATCTATCTAACTATATGCCTATCTATCTATCTATATGTCTATGTTTTAGTTTATAAGGCTATTAGTTTAAGTGTCTATCTAGCTATCTGTCTATCTATCGATAAATCTATATGTATGTCTAACTGTCTATCTATCTATCTATTTACTTGTCTATTTATCTATCTATAAATTTGTCTATTTGTCGATATATTTATTTGTCTATCTATCTATCTTTATATCTGACTATCTATCTATCTGTATATCTATATATATGTCTATTTGTATATCTATCTACATAACTATATATTTATAATATATGTTTCTATGTATCTTTCTATATGTCTATCTGTCTATATATATATTTGTGTAAATATATATCTATCAATTTCTTAATCTATCAATCAATCTATATGTCTATCTATTTTAATGTGTATTTGTCAATTTCTGTATCTATCTATCTATCAATCTATCTATTAATATATATATATATGCATATTCTTCTTCCTATGTATCTATCTATTTATTTATCTACCATTCTATCTATCTATTTATTTATCTATTGATTTGTTTATGTCTTTCTATCTATTTGTTTATTTGTCAATCTGTCTATTTATTGATCTATATTTTTGTCTATTTGTCTATATATCTATTTTTTGTCTATTTGTCTAACTATTTATCAATTTTTCTATAAATCTATCTATCATTATATCTATCTATCTATCTATCTTACTATCAATTAATTAATTAATCAATCATTCATTCTATATGTCTATTTGTCTATCAGCCTATCTATCTATATATATATATTTACCTATTCATGTATTTGTCTATCCGTCAATATATTTATCTAAATATTTTTTTATCTATCCATCTTTCTATTTGTCAATTTGCCTATCTCTTTATCTATCTATATGTCTATATATCTGTTTGCCTATCTATCTATATATCTACTTGTATATATATTTGTCAATCTATTTGTCTATCTATCTATCTATTTGTCTATTTCTCTATCCATCTATTTGTCTATCTATCTTTCTATTCATCTATTTCTCTATCTACCAATTTGTCTATCTCTCTCTGTATCTATCTATCTTTAGCACTATCTTTCTCTCTCTCTCTCTCTCCCTATCATTATATTTATCTATCTATCTTTTTTTTGTCAATCTATCTAATATGTCTATCAATCTATATGTCTATTTGTTATTCTATCTATTTATGTATATGTATATCTATATATTTCTCTATCTTTCTATCTATTTACCTATCTATCTATATATATGTTTATCTATCTAATTGTCTAGTTATCTATAAATATTTTTTTCAATTTGTCTTTTTGTTTATCCGTCTATATGTATATCTATCTATCTATCTATTAGTCAAACTATCTATATATCTATCTATATTTATAATAGCCTATCTGTCTATCTATCTATCTATCTATCTCTCTATCTATTTTTATATCTATCTGTGTATCTTTCTATATATGTATCTATCTACCTCTATGTCTATTTGTCTATATATTTATATGTATATCTTTTTATTTGTCTATCTATCTATTGATTTGTTTATTAGTATATTTGTCTATATGTCTTTTTATCTATCTATCTATCTATATATGTATTTGTATGTCTATATATCTATTTGTCTATCTATCTATCTAGCTATCTATCTATCTATTGATCTTTCTATCCATCTTTATATTTGACTTTTTGTGTATAATATATGTATATGTATATATATATATATATATATATCTATTTATCTATCTATATGTTTATTTATCAATCTATTTTTTTGTTAATCTATCTATCTATCGATATATCTATATTTATATCTATCAATCTCTCTACCTTTCTAATTTTTTTTATCTATCAGTCTATTAATCAATCTGTCTAAATATCTATATAACCATCAATATATCTATCTACTTATCTATAAATTTTTCTTTTTGTATATCAATCAATCAATCAATCTATTTATCTATCTATATATCTTTTTTTATGTCTATTAGTTAATCTTTCTATCTATATATCTATTTGACTATCTATCTGCCTATCTATATATTTATCTATTTATTTATCTATCAATTTGTCTATTTATTTATATATCTATCTATCTATCTATCAGCATATCTTTCTGATATATATATATATATATATGTATGTATGTATGTATGTATGTATACATATATGTAAATCTATATATTTGTTTATAACTTTGTATATATTTTTGTATAACTACTTATAAATGCTTGTATGAATATATATATATATATATATATATATAAAACTATATATAAATATTTATATATATATATACTATATGTATATAACATCTACCTTGTATAATTGTATTTTACTATATGTATAATTATAAATTAAAAAAGAGACATGGTTGAGAAAGATGATGGTTGTTCTAAATGAATAAGTTTGTCATCATATGACCATTCAATGTGATAAGTCAATAATTACTTTTGTAAGTGATATTTAAAGATAAATACATAAATATTTTAATTATATCCAAAATTTTTTGACTAGTTATAAAAATAGTTATCCATGTGCTTATTAAATGAATACTTCAAGTATTTTTTTAGTGTTTCAAAAGAGTTATTTAAAATATTAATAATGATATATTTTTTTCATAAAAATATTTATAATTATATTTAGCCCTATAAACACTCAATTTTATAAGAATTAAAACATTGATTAATATTTTTAATATTATTTTTTTATATTTTGCTCTTATTAAAATAATAAATATATATTTTTATGATCTTATTCTCACTTTAATTTATTTTAGGAATTTTATAATTTATATATTATATCAAATATTATTAATTTTTATGTCTATAAATGTATTTTATATTATATTCATAAATACATATTGAATTCATTAAAATTTATAACCATATATATATATATATATATATATGAAATACTTTTTTATAATTTCATATTATTAATTTTATTTGTTAAATAATATTATGTATTTATCCATAAATTATAAAAAAATATGATATATTATAAATTTTGTATGGTTATACATTTATATAATTTTTTTTGGTTTTATGAAAATAATATGTTTTTTTAATTAATGAAATAATAAGAATATTTGATTACCAATTAATAGTTTTAATGGTTATTAGTAATATTAATTTTTTTCTCCATTATTATAACAATAAATAAATTTATTTATTTCTGAAATTTATTTCATTAATTTATAAATAATATTACAAAAAATAACCATAAAAAATTCATAAACTATTAACCATAAATTTATTTATTTATATAATATAATAATTAATTATTAAATATAAAATTTGGTGTTCTACCTGAGAAGTTTTTGGAGGAGGAATTAGGATCACTTATTGATGAGCATGAGGTTTGTGATATTGCTTATGTTTTGCTGGGTGTCATGTTATCTACTTTATCAATTTATACGTTGTTCTATTGATAGCTTTTTCCATGAGGAATTAGCATGCCTTACACATTGTGGCTTACCTAGCATACACAAGCACACTTCGAGAGTGAACCACATGAATTGACATTTATTTTGAAAAAATGAAAAAAGACTAGTAATGAAGATGGTGTCACTCCGAAAACATTGTTGGTGGTGGTAATAATAATCTACTAGCTCTAATTTCATAGTACTATCGGAACCACTTATATGATCTACACACACACACACACACACACACACACAAAACATGTTGCTTATTTGGTTGCTTTTATGTGTGTGACAGCCTATATCAAATGTCTAATCTATATAAATTTATGGGGGAGAAAATGACCAATTCCAAGCACACCATTCTAGAGACTCTTCATTCGAGACCATTAATTTATGTGTGTGATAGTCATTCATGAGATTCCCTCTTACCATAGCTATCTTGATATCATGTGCAAATTGTCTCTAGCTGTTCTACCTTCCAAAGCTATTAATGCTATATGTACTCAGTTAAGCAGTAAGCATTCAATTGATGTTGGGCTACGATGAAAAATTTATCTATTTTTTTGTTTTTCACTTCCTTAGGTTTTCAGGGTTTTTCTTTGGTGGAGCGATGAACTAAAATTTGGGCGTCTGATCTATGATGATATTATTCACATCAAAGATCTTTTTGTTAGGCTAGACTACACGGTGCTATCGATTGATTATGCATGATAAGTGGGTATCACTGCATCCGTCCTTTTGTTTGGTCTGTTGGGATGATGATAGAAAGCTATGGCAAAGGTTTGAGGATCTAGAAAATGTCTGGTTCCACTCTTTTGGAAGTTTCCACAAGGATGAGAACGACATGCTTCTGGCCAAGGTGTCTCTTCTCATGCAAACTTTCGAATTCCCTTGCTTCCTGAGGTTGGTATTCGTATTCCCGCTAACTAGATTTTTCCTCTTTTTCTTGCATCGAGATCTAGAAATTTTATGAGAACAATTTTTGTCCTACTTAATAAGTCAATATTTACCCAACAAAAATTAATGTTGACAAATTTGCATCTATAGAGGCATGTCGCAGTGGTGTTCACACTTGAGATAATCCAATCCAAAAGAAACAACAAAAAAAATAATAGAACAAAACACTACTGCCTCCATATTTGTAGTTGAAGGTAAAAAATACAATACTTGCTTCACACATTTCTTTTTGATCATTCTATTTGTCATTCTGTCTATCAATAAATTTTGTTATTTATATGTCTATCTCTTTTCTATCTATTTGTCTATCTATCTATCTGACTATCTATTTGCCTATCTATTAGTCTATATATCTATCAATCAATATATCTATCTTTCTATTTATCTATCTATCTAACTATCTATCTATCTATCATTTAATCTATCTATCTATCTATCTATCTAAGTATTTGTCTATCTCTATTTGTCTATATACTTGTATAAATATCTTCTATATATTTGTTGATCTATTTGTCTATCTATCTATATATTTATCTATCTATCTGTCTGTCTATCTATCTATATATGTATATCTATTTGTCTATCTATTTGTCTATTGATTTATCTATCTATCTCTCTATTTGTCTATGTGTCTATCTAACTATCAATCTATTAATATACATATCTATTTCTAAATCTATCTATCTAGAATTCTATCTATTTATATATTTATCTATCTATCATTCTAATTGTCTTTATATCTATCTATGAATCAATTAATCAATATATCTATCTATGAATCTCTCAATAAACTATCTATCGATTTGTCTAACAATCTATCTATCAATATGTCTATCAAAATTATTCATCAATATTCTCTATCTATCTATCTATATGTTTGTCTATATATCTATCGATCATTTTGACTATCTATCTATCTGTCTATCTATCTATTTTTTTATATCTATCTATAAATATATCTATCTATCTATCTGTCTATCAGTCTATTTATATATACTAAATCAAAGTGTCTATCTGTCTATTTGTTTATCAATCTATATGTGTATCTGTATGTCTCTTAGTCTGTGTGTCTAATAGTATTCCTATTTGTCTGTATATCTATCTATCTATATATCTATGTGTCTATCTATCATCTATCTCTCTCTATCTATAAATCTATGTATCTATCTATTTATTTATTTGTATGTCTATCCATTTATCTAATTATTTGTGTATATGTTAATTAATCTATTTGTGTATTTTTCTATCTATTTGACAATATAATAGTCTATCTATCTATCTTTCTATCTCTCTGTCTATCTATATGTTTATATATCTATCTATCTAAGTATTTGTATATCTATCTGTATATATATATTTCTATATATTTTTGTATCTATTTGTCTATCTATCTATCAATCAATTTGTTTAACTATATATATATATATATATATATATATATATATATATATATATATATGTATGTATATATATATCTATCTATGTATTTATATATCTGTCTATCTATATGTAAATCTATCTGTCTATCTATCTATCTATTTATCTATCTGTCATTTTTATCGGTCTATATATGTATCTATTTATCTATCTATTTTTTTATCTCCATCTATCTAACTATATATCTATCTATTTCTTTAATCATTTATCTATATATCTATATATCTATATATATATATCTATCTATCTATCTAACTGTGTGTATGTCTATCTATAGATATATTAATCTGTTTATTAATCTATCTATCTATTTATCCATCTATTTGTCGATATATCTCTATATCTATTTGTCTATTTTATTTTCTATCTATCAATCTGTCTATCTATCTAATTATCTATCTATCTATTTGTCTATCAGACTTTTTATCAATCTTTCTATATGTTTGTCTATCTCTTGGTCCATTTGTCTAACTATAAGGCAATCTTTCTATCTATCAATATGTCTATCTGTCTGTCTAACTATCTTTCTCTCAATTTTTCTATCTATCTTTCAATCTATTTAACAATCTATCTATAAATATTTCTATCAATCAATCAATCTATTTGTCTATCAATCAATGTATCTAAATGTTTATCTAACTATTTATTTATATGTCTATTGATATGTCAATCTATCTATCTATTAATATATGTTTCTATGTGCTGATCTATCTATCTATCTATATGTCTATCAATCAATAAATCAATCAATATATCTATGTATCAATCAATCAATCTATCTATTTTTCTGTCTATCAATCTATCTGAATATTTGTATGTCTATCGATCTTTCTTTCTTTCTTTCTATCTATCTAGACATCTTTCTGTATAACAATCTATTTTCTCTCTATATGTCTCTATGTCTATATGCCTATATGTCTATCTATATGTGTATCTATCTGTCAATTAATATTCTTGTCTGCCTATCAGTTAGTCTATCAGTTAGTCTATCTATCAATCTATCTATATGTCAATATATCTAACTCTCTATCTGTTTATCTATCTTTATATTTCTTTTTCTGCCTATATATCTTTCTATCTATCTATTTGCTATATGTCTGTCTATCTTTCTATTTATCTATCTATCTATCTTTATATGTATCAGTCTATCTATCTATTTGTCAATTTATCTGTCTATCTATCTATCTATGTATCTATCTATCTATCTATCTAACTCTCTATCTATTTTTCTATATATCTATCTATATATCTATCTTTGTGTCTAGCAATCCATCAAACTATATTTCTATCTATCTGTCTATATATCTATCTATATTTTTGTCTATTTATCTATCAATCTATCAATTTGTCTAATAAATGGTCTAATAATCTATCTATCAATATATCTATCGATCAATCTATCTATTTGTCTCTACGTCTATCTATCTATCTATCTATTTATCTATCTTTCTATCTATCTATTTGTTTATGTATCTGTCTATCTATCTGTCTATTTATCAATCTTTCTTTTTGTCTATCAATTAGTCTATCAATCTATTTATCAATAAATCTATTTATCAATCTATCTAACTATTTATCTATCACCATATCTATAAATTTATCTACTTATCAATCTGCATATCAATTTGACTATCAATTTGTTTATCTATATGTCTATCTATCTATCTATTGATCTATTTGTCTATTTGTATGTCTATCCGACTATCTATCTATCTATCTATCTATATCTCTCTCTCTCTATTTATCTAAATATCTATCCGTTTGTTATCTATCTGTCTGTATTTTAATCTATATGTCTAACTATCTATCATTCTTTCCATTCATCTATCTATCTATCTATCTTTTTTTATCAATCAATCTATCTATCTATCTGTTAATCTATTTATTAATCTATCTATCAATTTGTCTATATATATCTATCTAAATATCTATCTTTCTATCAATCTACATGTGTATCTTTCTATATCTCTATATATTTTTCTTTTTGTCTATCTATTTGTATATCTATCTGTTTATCTATCTATTTGTCTAATTGCCTATTTATCTGTCTATCTATCTGCAATATGTCTATGTGTCTATTTAACTATCTTTCTGTCGACCTATTTTTCAAATCTTTCTATCTATTTATATATATGTTTGTCTATCTATTTGTTTATTTATTTGTGTATCTATCTATCTATCCATCCATCTATCTGTCTATCTCTACATCTGTCTAACTATCTATTGTATATCTATTTGTCTATTTGTTATCTTTATTTGTATGAATATCTATCTATTTATCTATGTATCAATCTATTTGTCTATCTATCAATTTATCCTCAATCTATTTGTCTGTCTATCTGTATGTCTCCCTGTTTGTTTGTCTCACTTTTTATCTGTATATCTATGTGTCAATTTTTTTTTCTATCTATCAATCTATTTAATTGTATATCTATCTATATATCTATCAATATTAAAATATAATTTTCTATCAATAAGTCTATCAATCTCTATATCAATCTATTTAATTTAGCTAAAAAATTTTTTGTACATATTGATTTGAAAATTTTTAACTAATATTCTTAATTTCTTAAAAATTACCAAGGAAAAATATATAATTAGCTAGGAAATTTTCATCGTTAAAAAATTTTCGGTAGAATTTTTTTTCTCATTAATATTTTGAGACGATGACTTTAGCTTGAGATAATTTCCATCATTAGTCTATCATTATTATATTTTAATGACAGAAAAATTTAACATAACTTGGAAATTTCACTACCTATTTGGGCTTTTTATTTTAGTGTGTGACAATCTATATATCTATATATCTTTCTATCTATCTATATGTCTGTGTATTTGTCAATCTATTTGTCTTTCTATCTATTTGACTATCTATCTGTCTATCTATCTCTTTCTCAATCTATCTATATATCTTTTAGTCTAACTATCAATCAATCTATCTATTTATCTATCTATCTATATATCTATCTATCAATCTATCTATTTTTCTATCTATTTGACTATCTATCTATCTATCTGTCTCCCAATATATCTATCTACCTATCAATAATTTATATATTTGTCTATCTATCTATTTATATATCTATCTATCTGTCTATCAATCTCTCTGTGTATTTATATGTATATCTGTCTATCTATCTATATGTCTATCTATCTATCTATATATATATATATATCTGTCTATACTTTTGTTTATCAATTTATTTGTTTATTTGTCTATAATTGTGTCTATCAATCTATCTATTTATTTATTGGTATATATGTCTGTCTATTTGTGTATATATCTGTCTATCTATCTGTGTGTCTATATGTCTGTCTATTTATCTGTTTATCTGTGTGTCTATCTTTCTGTATATCTATTTATTTATTTTTTTGTCTATCTGTCTATCTATATCTATGTATATCTATTTGTCATCAGTCTATTTATGTATTTATTAATTTGTTTATCTAACAATCTATCTATTTCTATATTTATATATATATATATATCTTTCTTTATATCTCTCTGTTTATCAATTAGCCTATAAATTTATCTATCCTTTTATCTATTTATCTATGTCTATATATATTTCTATCTTTCTATCTATCTACATGTCTATGTAACTATCTATTTATTGGTATATCTATATGTCTATCTATCTGTCTATCTATCTATCTATCTACCTAATATTCTAATAATATTTTAGTCTATCTATCTATCTATTTTTTTATGTGTCTATCTATTTGTGTATGAATCTGTCTATCAATCTATCTATCAATTTGTTTATCAATTTGTATATCAATCTGTCTATATATTATTTTCATTCTATTATTTTGTCTATCTCTTTATCTGTCTATCTATTTGTCTATACGTTTATCTATATGTCTATCTATTTATCTATCTATATGTTTGTCTATTGATTTGTCTAACTATTGGTCTATCTGTCTGTCTGTCTGTCTATCTATCTGTCTATCTATATACCTATATATGTATTTGTGTGTCTATCTATCTGTCTATATGTATGTCTATCAATCTTTCTATTTGGTTATCTATTTACCTATCTATCTTTCTATCATTCTAAATATTTGTGTCTTATCTGTCTGTCTATTTATTTGATAATCTGTATGTCTATCTTATTTTTTATCTATCTCTCTATCTATTTGTCTATCTATCTGTCTATCTGTATATCTATCTAAATGTCTGTCTATCAATCAATCTATTTGTGTATCTATCTATCTCTTTGTCTATCTATTGGTCTATCTATCTATGTGCCTATAATCTATCTATATATCTATCTATATATCTATCTATACATTTATCTATCTATCTATCTTTCTGTCTATCTATCTATCTTTCTATTTATCTATCTATCTATGTATCTATCTAAGTATTTGTCTAATGATCTATCTATATATCTATCTATCTATCTGTTTGTCTGTCTGTTTATCTATCTACCTATCTATTTGTCTATCTATTTATCTATCTATTTGTTTATATATCTATTTATCTATATGTATATCTTTCTATGTTTCTATCTATCTATCTATCTAATATCTATCTATCTATTATATCTATATATAAATTTGTCTCTCTCTATCTTTCTATGCATCTATCTAATATTTTGTCGATCTATCTATCTAACTATCTGTCTACTTATCTTTCTATTAATTTGTTTATCTATCTATCTATTTATTTTTCTCTCTTCTAATATGTTTATCATTCTACTTATAAATATGTCAATCAATCAATCAATCAATCTATCTATCTATATGTCAATCTATATGTTTATCTATCTGTCTTTCAATAAGTCAATCTATCTATCTATCTAATTGTCTATCTATCTATCAATCAATCTATCTATGTGTAAATCTATGTATATATTTGTCTATCTTTATATCTATCTATCTATTTATCTGTCTATCTATCTATTTATCTATCTATCTATCTATCTATTTATCTATATATCTATCTATTTCTATATCCATCTATCAATCAATCTATCTATATATCAATCAATCAATCAATCAGTAAATCAATTAATCTATCTATCTATATATCAATCTGTTTTTCTTTTTATCTATCTATTTGTCTATTTATTTGTCTATATTTCTCTATATCTATTTGTATACCTTTTTTTTCAATATTTCTATATGTCTAACTATATATATTTCTTTCAATCAATCAATTAATCAATCAATCTAACTATCTATCTATCTATCTATTTATCTATTTATCTATTTGTCTATCAGTCTTTGTATCTATATATCTATATCTTTGTCTATTTTTTGGTCTTTTTTTCTATCTATAAGGCTATCTATCTATATGTATATTTATTTGTCAAACTATCTTTCTATCAATCTTAATTTCTATCTATCTTTCAATATATTTATCAATCAATCTATAAATCAATCAATTAATCAATCAATATGTCTGTCTATCAATTAATTTATCTAAATGTCTATCTAACTATTTATCTATATGTTTATTGATATGTTTATCTATTTATTTATCTATTTTTCTATGTGCCTAACAATCAATCAATCAATCAATCTATTTATTTATCTATCTATTTATCTATCTGTCGATCTATCTATCTATCTTTATGCCTAACTATCTATTTCTTTATCTACATCGCTATCTATCTATCTATCTATCTGTCTGTCTGTCTATCTATATATTTGTCAATATGTTTGTCTATCTGTCTATATATATTTCTGTTTGCCTATCAGTCAGTCTATCTATCACTATATCTAACAATCGATCTATATATCTATATATTTGACTGTCTATCTATCTATCTCTCTTTCTATTTTTCTATTTGTCTATATATCTTTCTATGCAAGGATTAAAATATCGGTTTCTACATATATATCGGTACTTGGATTTTACAAATATATCGGATATATCGAAGATATATTGGTATATTTTGTATATGAGCATCAATAAATGATAGATATATCGGTATTGATGAATATATCGATACTTAGAATTTATGGATATTTCGGAGATATATCAGTGGATATATCGGAAATTTTTATCCTTGTTTCTATGTTTCTATTTGTCTATCTATCTATCTATTTATCTCTCTGTCAATCTTTCTATGTATCTATCTGTCTATCTATTTGTCTCTTTATCTATCTATCTTTATATCTATCTATTAATCTACATATCGATCTATCTGTCTATCTGTCTGTATATTTTTTATTTATCTATCTATCTATCTTTTTATCCATCTATCTGAAAAACTATATGTCTATCTATCTGTCTATATATTTATCTATATTTATGTATATCTATCTGTCAATCTATCTATCAATCAATCTATTTATCTAATACATAATCTAATAATCTATCTATCTATCTATAAATAAATAAATAAATCAATCTATCTATGTGTCAATCTCTTTATCTATCTGTCTGTCTGTATGTCTAAATGTCTATCTTTCTATTTATCTATTTATTTATGTGTCTGTCTATTTGCATGTCTATATTTCTATCTATCTTTCTATCATTCTTTCTATTTATCTGTATGTCTATCTATCTATTTATCAATATTTCTTTTTGTCTCTCAATTTGTCTATCAACATATCTTTCAATTTGTCTATCTTTTAATCTATCTAATATTTATCTATCTCCACATCTATCAATTTAGATGCTTATAAATTTGTATATCAATTTGTTTATCTATATGTATATCTATCTTTTGATCTGTTGATTTGCCTATCTATTTGAATGTCTATCTGGCATTCTATCTATCTATTTATCTCACTATTTATCTACATATTAATTTATTTGTTTATCTATTTATCTATATGTTTATCTATCTATTTATCTATATATCTATGTATCTATCTATTAATCTATCTATCTATCTATATATCTTTCATTCTTTTTTCAATCTATCTTTCAATTTGTTTATTAATATATCTAACAATCTATCAATCAATTTTTCTATCTATATATCTATCTAAATGTCTATTTTTTGTCTATCTAACTGTGTATCTTTCTATCTATCTGTCTTTTTGTCTTTTTGTCTGTTTGGGCGCGCTGAAATCCTAATTTTTTTTAAAATTAGGGTTAGGCGCTACGGCGCGCGCCGAAACCCTAATTTTTTTTTAATTTAGGGTTCGGCCCGGTCGGGCCGAACCCGACGAATCATGCCGTGGGCCCGTGTCAGGCTGAACCCCCAAAAAACCGTGCCGGGACAGGCAAGGCACGTTTACTGTTCCGTGCCGTAATTAGCCCGGCACAAAAGCCCGGTTGGGCCTAAAAAAACATGACGGGCCGTCCCGGCACGTCCCGTTTGACACCTCTATCTATAAATAAATATATACATACATACATATATATATATATATATATATATATATCTCTACTTATATATATTTCTATATATCTATATATATATTTGCTTTTCTATCTATCTATATGTCTATTTGTCTATCATTTAGTCTATATATCTATCTATCTCTCTATCTATTTATCTATCTATCTATGTGTCTATCTATATGTCTATCTATATGTCTATCTATCTATCTATCTACTATATCACTATCTATCTATCAATCTTTCTGTCTATCTATGTGTCTATCTATCTATCTTCCTTTCTTTCTATCTATATGTCTATATATATGTTTATCTATCTCTCTATCTATTCGCATATATATCTATTTACATGTCTATCTATTTGACTATCTTCTATCTATCTATATATTTATTAATTCATATTTCCATTTTTCTATTTATTTATCTTTTTATATGGCTATATTTTGTTGTGTGTGTGTGTGTGTGTATTTCTATATATCTATCAGTCTAACTATCTCTCTATATATTTGTCTATCTATCTACCTACTTATTTATCTATTTATCTATCTATCTTTCTTACTATATATCTGTATATATATATATATATATCTAAATATCTGCCATTTGATATGTCTATCAATATGTATACCTATCTATTTATATATCTATCTAACTATATTTCTAATTATATATATATATATATATATATATATATATATCGATATATCTATCTATATACTTGTCTATCCATATGTCTATCTATTTATCAATCTATCTATCTATCTATATATATCTATTTATTAATATGTGTGTGTGTGTGTGAGTATATATATATATATATATATTTATTTATTTATTTATTTATTTATTTATTTATTTCTACCTATCTATCAGTGTAATTATCTCTCGATATACTATCTATCTTTCTATCTATCTATCTTTCTATCTATCTATCTTTCTTTCTTTCTATTTTTTCTTTCTTTCTTACTATATATCTATATATCTATCTATCTAAATATATAACTATCTACCTAATGATCTATCTATCAATATGTCTATCTATCTGTCTATATATATATATATATATATATCTAACTATATGTCTATATATCTATATATCTATTTGTTTATCCATTTGTCTATCTATTTGCCAATCTATCTATATATTTTCCTATCTATATGGCTATCTACATGTCAATTTAATAGTCTATCTAATTATGTATCTACTACTAAAATTCACCAAATTACCGATCAATTATTTGGTGAAGTAATTCAGTATTTTTTGTTCGGTAAACCAAATACTGACCATTTTCTGACCAAAATATTTTGTCACACTTTTGTTCGTCGATAATTTTTTTATCGACAAAAAATGAGTCGTCAGTAAATTATTGACCATTTAGTGACCCTCTACCGATAAACAATTACCGACTATATTCTGACAATTTTCTGACCAAAATAATTAGGTCGGTATATGGTCTCCAAATGGTCGATAATTAACGACCATTTATCGACCATTTATCGACCATTCACCGCCAAATGATTACCGACGAAATTCCAACCATTTTCCGACCAAAAGGACTTGATCAGTAAATGGTCTCCAAAAGGTCGGTAATTATTGAAAAAATTGCGAGTAAAAACTAACCAAAATCTTTTAAAATTATTGGTCGGTAATTGTTCTCCAAAAGTATTTCCGACCATTTGGTGACATTTGACCGGCAATTGATATTAAAAAATTTCAATCGGTTTGGTCTCAATTCGGTCGGTAATTATCTACCAAAACTTTTTTTTGTAGTTTTGCAGCCGTTTCTACAGAAACAAGAACATAAAACACAAAAAATAAAATCCTAAAAAACATCCAGTTTGATGTAGGTGCTGCAGAAACATATACAAATAACACAACAAAAAAATCTAATTAACTCCATTGAACAACTATATATACTGCATATATATATTAAATACATCCAGACAAAATAAAAAAAATGAAATCCATAATCAATGTTTAAGGCATTGAAAAAAAATGTGTGTAATAAACTCAATCATCCAACTTAATTTCATAATCATTATGCTGCGACGTTTCTAGTACACACTATGAGATGTCGGGTACAGGGCTAGAGCGGTCTGCTACTGCTAGTCCTGATGTAGTTGCTGCAGGTGTTGCTATAGGTGATGGAGTAGATGCTATAGCTGGAGCATTACGCCGAACAATCCATGGTAGATCATCAAGGTTGAACTATAGTCCTCCTTCCTGAAACTTCTTTGTAAGCCTGTCAAAATGTATACGCAACTCATCCCTATCATCCTCATGGTTGATCATGCATAGCTCGGTACCGGCCAACTGATATTGTATCTCGTTTCGCATCCCATCCTAAATTTCCTCCATCTTTGGGAACAAATTCGAAACTGGTCCTAAAAATTCAGCTTCATAGTCTGGTTGTCTATGTGAGTAGAATGATGATGTCGAAGACTTGATGCCATAGACGGGCATCTTCTCATTGCCATCAACATCCGCATACCAAATCTATTTCATATCTACTGGTGGAGCTCATGAATGAGAACTACTTATTGCACCATCACATGAACCTTAAGCTGATTAAAAATACACTTGAGTCATGGAAGCTAACATTACCTTATATCTCGCCAAATAAAAATGTACGAAAAGTATTTCAATTTATATTCAAAAAAAAGTTATTTTTTTTAATGAAACTTACATTAGTTGCACGAGATCTCTGATCAATGAAAGTCTAATCATCATGAGCCTTCGTGTGCATGTATCTGAATAAGCGAGGATCACTGGGCTTCTTACCCTCCTTGCATGTCTATAATTACACACAAAACAAATGTTAATTCTATTGAAAAAAAAAATTTATGAGAAATGAAATTTAGGCATAATTGACCACATTTCACGAAGTAATAAACATAAAAAGTATAAATTAGAAATAATACCAATGCTCATTCATGCTCATGCATAGAGCGAGATCCACAAGTGTGTGTAGACATACCACTACCCACCCCAACTCGCTCTAAGCAATGATTACCGGTTTAGTAATAACACCTCTTCCTATAATCCGTATCTTCCCATCTACTCCACCACTCCTTGAAAACATGGTCTGTGATACTCGAATATTTTTCTTTATTCTTCAATCATTTATCTTTGATATCATACACACTATCTTTATACCGACTAGAAACATGTTTGTAGAACACACTTTTGACTGCATTCTTTGGCAGTGTCCACATGTAAACTTTCTGTAATTATAAATAAACAAATTTTAATCAATGAACAAAAGAATAAATAAAAGAGGTAAAAATTTTTAGTTTGTAATATTTATCTTTAATTCTTTCCAAATAATCAATTGGTCTCTATTGGTGAGTCACTTCCAATAATGTCCATTAGGTTTAAAGGACTTCCTAAAAATTGTCTTTAGAACCTTAGAAATAGAACCAAACGGCTCTAACTTCGTCTTGTAACCAAAAATTTATTAGGAAGTAAGAAATAAAATAATAAGTTGATAAATCATCTGTTAAGTTTTATATCTTATGGATTATCAATTGTCGCATCAAACATAGCAATAGAAAAACTCTGATCTATATGGTGCTCTGGGGAAGACTTTGCAAAATCTCCATCTTATCCCTCCCATGTTTCTCGATCATTCATCAAAATCTCAAGAGACCATTAGGTGGATCAGTCACCTGATGTTGTTGCTGTGGTACATTAACAACCTTCTCTATCTATTATGACGTCTCATCTACCTATGACTCTCTACCAGTTTCTGGCATACCTGAGCCTGTGCTGCCTATACCATAACTCGTATGACCATGCAACATGCTGCCTCTGCCTCATCCACATGCCATATCTTTAAAAAATACATTAGGCAATGAAATAAACAAAAATGATTAACAATTAAAACAAAAATTATTACTGACACCCATGTTGAACTTGAACACCTCTGGTGGACTTTCTTCTCACCATTGTATACTCAAACATTGTAATCCACCACAAAACCATTTCTATACAAATGTATCTTCACAGTCTCAACATTCAAAAATTTATTATTCTGACATTTAACTAAAGTGCAAGGACACCATATATTTGTACCATCATTCACACACTCAGGATGTCTCAGAGCAAACTCAACAAATTCATCAACTTTATTCCCCCATTCATTACAAAACATTCCATTCACTATTCTATGCTTTTATATCCATTCACAATCATCTTTCGTAACTTGTTAAAAAAGCCATTTTATTTAACAATTGTTATTGTCTCTAATTATAGTTATATATAATTATATAAATATTTATTTAGATATACAAATATTTATATAAAGTTATACACATATAGTTTAAAATAATAATGTATGTTGTTATATATGTAATTATAAATATAGTTACATGTGGTTATACATATAGTTAAACATTTAGTTAAACGTATATTTATACATGTAGGTTTATATATTTATTCATTTAATTTTATATATTTATATATATAGTAATGTATATGTATAGATATAGTATAATACTTTTTTATATACTACTATATAAAAGTATATATTATAATAAGCTATAAATTTAATATTTAAATATAATTATGCATAAAAATTTTAAAGTTAAACACATAATAAGATACAATTATTTATAGTTATATATTATTTTACATATAATATATATAGTTATAAATAGTTATATATAATTAAATATATAGTTATATAAAGATATATTGATACAATTAGTTATAAGTTTTTATGCCTAAATATAAACAATGTTATAAAAAAATATTTTGCTTTAATTATATTAATACACGTATGTATATATAGTTACAAATATAGTTATATATAATTATATAGAGATTCATTTAGTTATACATATATTTATATAGAGTTATACACATATAGTTAAACATAATGTTGTATGTTGTTATACATGTAATTATAAATATAGTTATATGTGGTTATACATATAGTTACACATTTAGTTAAACGTATATTTATACATGTAGGTTTATATATTTATTCATTTAATTTTATATATTTATATATATAGTAATGTATATGTATAGATATAGTAAAATACTTTTTTATATACTACTATATAAAAGTATATATTATAATAAGCTATAAATTTAATATTTAAATATAATTATGCATAAAAATTTTAAAGTTATACACATAGTAAGATACAATTATTTATAGTTATATATTATTTTACATATAATATATATAGTTATAGATAGTTATATATAATTAAACATATAGTTATATAAAGATATATTGATACAATTAGTTATATGTTTTTATACCTAAATATAAACAATGTTATAAAAAAATATTTTGCTTTAATTATATTAATACATGTATGTATATATAGTTATAAATATAGTTATATATAATTATATAGACATTCATTTAGTTATACAAATATTTATATATAGTTATACACATATAGTTTAACATAATGTTGTATCTTGTTATACATGTAATTATAAATATAGTTACATGTGGTTATACATGTAGTTACAAATATAGTTAAACATATATTTATACATGTAAGTTATATATATTTGTTCATTTAATTTTATATATCATATAGTTATGTATAGGTATAAATATAGTTAAATACTTTTTTATAAACTAATATAACAAATATATATTAAATATAAGTTGTAAAGTGTATATATATATAGATATATATATATATATATATATATTATTATGTATAAAGCTTTTATAGCTATACATATAGTAAGATAAAATTATTTATAGTTATATATATTATTCATATAATATATATAGTTATAAATAGTTATATATAATTAAATATATAGTTAATTAGCTATATATATATATATATATATATATATATATATATATATATATATATATATATTCATACACGTAGTTATAAGTAGTTATACATAAAAATAAACAACGTTAAAAAAATAGTTTGCTTTAATTATATTAATACATATATGTATATATAGTTACAAATATAGTTATATATAATTATATAGACATTTATTTAGTTATACAAATATTTATATATAGTTATACACATATAGTTTAACATAATGTTGTATGTTGTTATACATGTAATTATAAATATAGTTACATCTGGTTATACATGTAGTTACACATATAGTTAGACATATATTTATACATGTAAGTTTATATATTTGTTCATTTTTTTTATATATCATATAGTTATGTATAGGTATAAATATAGTAAAATACTTTTTTATATACTAATATAACAAATATATATTAAATATAAGTTGTAAAGTATATATATACATATATATATATATATATAATATTATTATGTATAAAGCTTTTATAGCTATACATATAGTAAGATACAATTATTTATAGTTATATTTATTATCCATATAATATATATAGTTATAAATAGTTATATATAATTAAATATATAGTTAATTAGTTATATATAGATATATTCATACAAGTAGTTATAAGTAGTTATACATAAAAATAAACAATGTTATAAAAAAAATATTTTGCTTTAATTATATTAATACATATATGTATATATAGTTGCACATATAGTTATATATAATTATATAGATATTTATTTAGTTATATAAATATTTATATATAGTTATACACATGTAGTTTAACATAATATTGTATGTTGTTATACATATAATTATAAATATAGTTACATGTTATACATATAGTTACACATATAGTTAAACATATATTTATACATGTAGTTTTATATACTTGTTCATTTAATTTTATATATTTATACATATAGTTATGTATAGGTATAGATATAGTAAAATACTTTTTTATATACTAATATATACAAATATATATTAAATATAAGTTGTAAAGTATATATTTAAATATTTTTATGTATAAAGCTTTTATAGTTATACATATAGTAGATACAATTATTTATAGTTATATATTATTATTCATATAATATATATAGTTATAATTAGTTATATATAATTAAACAAATAGTTATATATAGATATATTTATACAAGTAGTGATAAGTAGTTATACATAAATATATACTACATTTTAAACAAATATTTTAATTTAATTATATGTATACATATTTGAATATATAGTTACAAATATAGTTATATTTAATTATATATAGTGTTGCATATTTATACAAATATTTATATATAGTTATACACATATAGTTATAGATATGTATCTAGTTAAAGATATAATAATAATTAACAATTCTATAGGTATACATTTAGTAAAATATAATTATATATAGTTATCTATTAGTATACATATAGTATATTTTTTTAGAAATATAGTTATATAGAATTATAATTATAGTTATACATTATTATATTGCTACAAATTAGTTATGTAAAGTTATAAAAATAGTTTACATTATTATAAATATAGTTATAAATACTTTTATATAAAATAGCATATGATTATATAATTAAACACGTGTATCTATATAATATTTGTGAATAAATTATTATTATAAATATTACTTAAATATTATTCTATTTATATGTAACACTTTTATAAATAATATATAGTATATATATCACATTTATATAAACATTATAAATATTCTATATTTTTATAAAAAATAATATGTAATATAAATATTTACAAAATTGTATAATCATTTAATATTACATAATTTTTATATAAAAAAATATATAAATTGATAGTTTAATGTAACTTTTGTATAGATATTTATAAACATTTAATATTACATAATTTTACAAAATTGTAATATAAATATTTACAAAATTGTATAATCATTTAATATTACATAATTTTTATATAAAAAAATATATAAATTGATAGTTTAATGTATAAATATTTATATATAACATTATATGTTTATATAAACATATCAATGTGTATTTATAATGTAATACATTTATATATAATAAAGTATAGACATTTATACAATTCGATTATATAAATGCATAAAAGTGTATATATATTCGTATAGACATTTAAGATTAACATTAAATAAAAGTTTGATTTAACATAAATCATTATATATATTAAAGTATAGATTTATACATAATGTCTTATGATTATATAAATATAAACCATTAACATTAAGATTATTCGGATGCAAAAATCATGTAAATGAAATCAAAATCACTAAAACACTAAAAATTTAAACTGTAGATGAACAAAATTTAAAAAATGAAATATTATAGCTTAATAAATTGTGTCGAGTCAAAATCATATTAGGTTAAATGAAATTGAAGCAAAAATTAAGAAATTAGGAGGAGAAAATAAAACCTAATACCCAAATATACTTAAAAAACGAAATATCAATTATCTATATATAATACAGAGAAACATTGATGTGTATAATCAATTTGAAGGAGAAGAATAAAAAAAACTTACCAGAATTTAGAAGAAATATCAAATTTTTTATTTCGTGCTTACACCGGCTCTGATTCGAAAAAATGATGGAGTTTTGATAATTTTAGGTTTTAATGACCCGACAAATGATTTTCAAATCAAACAATAACAACAATGAATTATCGACCAAAATTATGGTTGGTTAACGGTAGGTGAGAAAAAATCAATAAGTATTTGGATGTCTACTTTACCAACCAATTTTAATGATAATATATTTTTGGGCATTAAATGGTTGGTAATTTGTTGGCAATTTTGATTCGCTATTTTCATCCTAATTTAGTGACCAATTTCTGACTAAAAACATTTGGTCGGTAGGCATGGTCGGTGTTCGATCATGAAATGGTCAGTATTTACCGACCTATATATTCAGTCGGTGATTACAACGTTATAAATATATTGAATAACAATTGTACCGACCATTTTTAATGGTTATATATTTTTGGTCATTAAATGGTTGGTAATCTTACGGGAATGTTTTTCGCTAATTCCCTCTTGATTTACATACCATATTCTAAACCAAATATATTTGGTCCGTAATGCATGGTCAGTAGTTGGTCAGGAATTTGGTCGGAAGTATTTTTCTCCGATGCACCTCATTGGATCTCTAAATTGCTCATGAATTTGTCAGTAATTACCAACGTATATATTTGGTTGATAAATGGTCGGTAAGTACGAAGCTATAAATAATTTGAAAAAATACTATACCAACTAATTATAATGATAGGTCGTTAAAAGGTCGGTAATATATTCGATAACCAATCTATAGATCGATTCCTGACCAAAAAGATTTAGTCAGTAATATGATCGGTCTTTGGTCAGAAATTACGTCGGAAAATTTTTTTTTCGATACCATTTTTTGGTCTCTAACTTGTCATGTTTTGGGAAGTAATTACCAACAAAATTTTTTGGTCAGTATTTTGTCGATATTATTATAATTTCTAGTAGTGATCTATCTAATAATTTTCCTATCTATCTATATGTCTGTCTATTTATTTGTCTATCAATAAATCAATTTAATTGTCTATCCATATGTCTATCTATCTATTATTTTATTTATATCTCTATCTTTCTATCTATATATCTATCTTCTTTATTTTTATTTCTTTATCTATTTGTCTATCAATCAATTTGTCTACCTATATGTCTAACTAACTATCTATCTATATGCTAATCTATCTGTTTATCTATTTTACTATCTATCTCTCTATCTGTATCTGTATCTTTCTATCTATCTTATTAGTTTATGTATCTTTCTATCTATTTGCTTAACTTTCTATCTATCTGTATATCACGCAGTCAATCTATTTGTCTATCTATTGATATATATATATATGTCTATCACCTATCTATTTATCTGTCTATATATCTATCTATCTATGTATCAATCTATCTATCTGTTTGCATATCTATCTATTTATCAATTTGTGTTTCTATCTATCTATCTATCTAGGTTTATATCTATATTTATGTATATCTATCTATCTATATATCTATATTTCTGTCTATATATCGATCGATCTATCTGTCTATCTATCTATCCATCTGTCTATATATCAATCAAATAATCTATTTATCTATTTGTCATTGTTTTTGTCTATCTATCAATCTATATATATATATATATATATATATATATATATATATATATATATATATATATATATCTATATGTTTTTCTATCTCTATTTATCTATCTATCTATCTATCTATCGGTATTCCTGTTTTCCTATCTATATGTCTATCTATCTATTTATCAATCTAATTTTCAATCTATATATTAATCAGTCTATCAATTTATTTATAAATCTATCTTTCAATTTATATATCAATCTTTCTATAAATAAGTTTATAAATCTGTCTATCACCTTGTCAATCAATCAATCAATCTATCTGTCTATCTATCTATCTTTATGTCTATCTATATATCGATCTATCTATCTTTGTATCTTTCAATCTATCTATATATCATGTAAGTATCTATTGTATATCTTCTGTCTATCTCTCTCTATATCTACCTATTTATCTATCTATCTATGTATATGTCTATCTATCTATATAATAATTTTTTTATCTATCTATATAATAATCTGATTATCTATCTATCAATCTATCTGTCTACTTATATGTCTAATTATATGTATATCTCTCTATCTATCTACGAGTCTATCTATCTATCTATATTTCTATCTATTTATCAACTATCTATCAAACTATCTATCAATATGTCTATTAATCTATATATCAATCTGCCTATTAATCAATCATTCTATCTAACTATCTATAATGGGTCTAATAATGTGTATATCAATCTATATATATTTATATATCTCTATATCATTAACTATATATATGTTATATATCTATTTATCTATCTATATTGTATAAAACTATATATTCATTTATCTATTTATCAATCAATCTATCTATTTCTCTATCTTTTTGTCTATATATTTGTCTATCAATATGTCTATCTATTTTTATGTCTTTATCTATCTATCTATTTTTTCTACGTGTCTATTTATATGTCTATCAATATGTCTCAAAGTGTCTTCTTTTTGTTTATTATCATCTGTCTATCATCTTTCTTTCTATATGTCTAGTAAATATCTCTATCTATCTATCTATTTAACTAACTAACTATCTATATATTTATATTTTATCATAATGCTTTGTATATATATATATATATATCTATCTATCTATATGTCCTATCATCTGTCTATCTAACTATCTTTCTATAATATGCCAATCTATCTGTCTATCTATCTATTATTCTCTATATCTATCTTTCTATATATATATATATCTATATAATATATATATATATATATATATATATATCTAACAATCTATCTTTATATCTATCTAAATGTATATATATCTTTCTATCTATCTCTCTATTTAACTATCTATCTTATTATTTTATCTATATGTCTATCAATCTATCTATAAAGCTATCTATTATTTATATCAATCTAACTATCAATCTATTTATCCATATGTCTTTTAATCTATCTATCAATATATCGATCAATATATATATATATAGATATATTGTCTATCAATCTATCTATTTGTCCATCAATCAATTAATAATCTATCTGTGCTATCTATCTATCTATCAGTCTATCTATATATCTAATATCTATCTATATATATGTCTATCTATATATTATCTATCTTTCTGTCTAACTATCTATCTATCTATCTATCTCTTTCTTTTTTATCTATCTTTTTATCTATCTATCCATCTATTTATTTGTCTATCTATTATTTTCTTTATGACTAAATGATATGTTAATCTATCTCTTTATCTATTTATAGTTTAATATTCTATCTATCAAATAATCTGACTATCTATCTGTCTATCTAGTATTTGTCTATCTATCTGTTTGTCTATGTTTCTATCTGTTTGTTTTGTAACCTATCTATATATATACCTATCTTCCTTCAATCTATCTATAATCAATCTATCAAGTTGCCTATAAACCTATGTATCATACTATCTATCAATCTACGATCTATCTATATTTTATTTATTTGTCTATTCTATTCATAGTCTATCAATTTATCTGTCTAACTATCCATCTTTTATATATAGATTTATCTGTCTACCTATATATATCTCTATCTATCTATCTATTTTATCTGTATATCTATTTGTCTGTCTATCTTTCTATTTATCTATTTGTCTATCTATTTGTTTATCTTTATATCAATCTATCTGTCTATCTATTAGTGAATGTCTCTCTCTATCTATGCATCTATCTATGTATGTTCTAGGCTAGCAATGTGTCTATTTAATTTATATTTACTATATTTCTGTCTATCGCTATATCTATCGATCTATGAATCTATTTATCTATCTATTTTCTAAACTATCTTTCTATTATATATATCTATATCTATATCGATATCTATATTCTATCTATCTGGCTATATCATTCTATCTATTAATTTATCTTTCTATCTATCTATCCATCCATATATCTATCCTGGGGTGTGTGTGTATCTCTATATGTCTATTTATCTCTCTTTTTATAAACATCAATCAATCTGTCTATCTTTTATCTATTTATATGTATATGTACTATCTATCTTGTGTATCTGTTTATCTATCTGTATATCTTTATATATCTAT
>JAREIK010001265.1:31366-61035 GCA_029783825.1 Sapria himalayana | reverse complement strand
TATATATATATATAGAATATATTAAAGATAGATAGATAGTAGATAGATAGACAAACAGACTAATAGACAAACAAAGAAATAGATGACAACATACAAACATAGGACAGATAGACAATTAGATAGAAAGATAGATAAATAAACAAAGAGACAAACAGACAAAAAGATAAACTAATAGACAGCCATACAAGTAGATAGATAAAGAGATACTTCAAAAAATAGATAGACAAATATAGATATACAGATAAAGCCAAAGATAGATATAGATATAGATAGATATACAAATAGACAGATAGATAGATAGACAGATAGACAATAGATAAATATATAGATTACTGATAGATAAATAGACAGAATGACAGATAGACATAAAGAAAGATAGAAAGATAGATAGATAGTTTACCATATACATGAATAGTAATATAGAAGATAGTCACATTAATTGATAGACAGATTGACAAGTAGATAGATAAAAAATAAACTGATAAACAAATAGATAGATAGAGAGTTAGACAGATTAACCATATAGATAGATAGACATATATACAAATAGATAGATAGACATATATACAAATAGATAGACTTATTGATAGATAGCCTGATTGAAAGATAGACAGATACATAGATAGACATATATATAGATAAATAGATAGTCAAATAGAAAGATAGACAAATAGATAGATAGACAGATAGACATATAGACAAATAGACATATACACAAATAGACATTAGACAAATAGATAGATAGATAGATAGATAGACATATAGTCAAATAGACTGATAGATAGATAGACCGATGTACAGATAGATAGATAGATAGATGTACAGATAGATAGATAGATAGATAGAGAAATAGACAGAAAGATAGATAGATAGACAGATATATTGATTGATTGATAGATATACAGATAGATAGATACATAGATAGTTAAATAGATAGAAAAATAGATAGATAGATAAACATATAGATAATTACAGAGATAGATAGACGGATAGACATATAGAGATATAGACAAATAGACATATAGATAAATAGACATATAGACAAATAGACACATAGATAGATAGCCAGATAAAAAGATAGGCATATAGAAAGATAGACATATAGTCAGATAGACAGGTATATGCATTGACAAATTGATAGATAGACAGATTGACAGATAGACTGATAAATAGATAGACAGATAGATAGTTAGAATGTTAGACATTTAGACAAATAGACAGATTGACTGAAAAACATAACGATATATAGAATGATAGATAGACAGATATAGAGAGACACAAAATTAGATAGGCAGATAGCCAGTTTCATAGTTAGACATATAAACATATAGATAGTTAGATAGAAAGACAAATAAATCGATCGAAATTAGTTAGATAAATAGATAGAAAAATAGAAAGACAGACAGATTGATAGATTGATAGATAAACATATTAAAATATAGACTGATAGTTAGATAGATATATAGTTAGATAGTTAGATAGATAGATACACAGTTAGACAAATAAGTAGATAGCCAGATAGACTGATCGACAGATAGTTAAATAGATAGATAGATAGATAGATAGATAAAAAGATAAACAAAAAGACAAATATACAAATAGATAGATAGCCATATAGACAGATAGATAGATATATAGAAGATAGTTATACAGATAGACAGATAGTTAGATAGATAGATAGACAGATTGATAGATTGACAGATAGATAGATAGATAGATATATAGACTAATAGACAGATCGATAGATAGGAAAACAGACACATAGATAGATAGATATATAAAAGACAGATAGACAGATATATAAATGATAGATAGACAAATATATAGATAGACATATAGACACAAAGATATATAAACAAATTTATAGATAGACTGATAGATAGATAGATAGACAGATATACAGATTGACATATATACAACTAGGTAGATAGACAGATAGATAGATAAATAGATAGACAAGTAGATAGATAAATAGATAAATAGATAGATAGAAATATATTTAGAACATATAGACAGATAGAAAGATTGATAGATAGACATTTAGATAGATAGATAAAGATATAGATTGTGCATTCAAGGAGATCTCTCACGATCCACACAAATGATAACAAAGAAGGACAAAAGAGGTTATATTTAAGAAAGGGGAAAGATCTATCTATAAGTATAGGAAAACAGATTATTGGATGTAGAATTTTAGGAAAGTCATTTATTTCTAGTTATTAAGAATGTGTGTAAAAGGGAAAGGGGTAAACCTAGATTGTACAAATGGTATTCCTCCGCCAAAAGAGAGGGTGATATTATTTATTATTTTTTAATAAATAATATTTTATTAAAAAAAAGATAAAGATATAGATAGACAGACAGACAAACATAAAGATTGATAGATAGTCCAATAGATAGATAGATTGAAAGACATAAGGAATGATAGATCGAAAGACAAATTGACTGATAGAAAGATAGATATATAGACTAATAAAAAGATTGACAAATAGGTAGATAGCTAGATTCACAAATAGACATATAGACATATAGACATATAGACATATAAACAGATAGATATCTAGACATATAAATAGATTGTTAGGTGTCAGATAGATAGATAAAGAGAAAAACATATTGACCAATTGATAGATTAACACATAGACATATTTACATATTGATTTATAGAGAGATAGACAAATTGACAAATAGACAGATAAACTAATAGATAGAGAGACATAATGGTATATCACCAAATAGATAGATAGATAGATAGATAGAAAAAAGATAGATAGTAAAATAGACAAATAGACAAATAGATAAAATATAGATAAACATATATAAAAAAACAAATAGACAGATTGAAAGATATAGAGATAGACATATAGCCCATATAGATTGATAGATAAATAGATAGACAGACAAATAAATAAAAAGATAGATAGATATACAAACAAATAGATATATAGATAGACAGATAGACAGATATGCAGATATACATATAGATAGATAGACAACTAGATAGGTAGACAGATTGAAAGATAGAAAGATAAATAGATAGGTAGATAGATAAATACACACACATACAGATAGAAAGTTAGTTACATTGAAACATATATAGATAGAAAAGTAGATAGATAAAGAGATACACCGATAAATAGAAATAAAGATAGAGAGATAGACAAATATAAAATATTGAAAGATAGACTGATAGAAAAATAGATAGATAGACATATAGATAGATAGATAGATAGAGAGATAGATAGATACACAGATAAACAGATAGATGGAAAGGCAGATAGAGAAATAGATAGATGTGCAGATAGACAGATAGATAGATAGATAGATAGATAGATAGATAGACATATACCCAAATAAATAGAGAGAAAGATAGTGAAATAGATAGATAAATAGATAGATGGATAGATAGGTAGATAAACAAGTAGATAGATAAATAGATAAACTGATAAATAGATAAATAGATAGATAGATAGATAAAAATATAAAACATATAGATAGATAGATAGAAACAAAGATAGATATACAAATTAAAATATAGATAGATAGGTAGATAGACAGATAAATAGAAGATAGATATAAAAAAATATATAGATAGAGTGATTCTTAGATGAACACATAGACAGATAGACAGATATATAGTAGTTAGATTGACAGATAGATTGATTAATAAAAAGAAAGATAGAGAGATAGACAAATAGATTGATAGACACATTGATAGATAGGCAGATAAACAAATGGAAAGATAGATAGATTTAAAGATAGATAGATTGGTAGATAGATAGATAGACAGATAGATAAATAGACTGATTGATAGATAGACAGATATCTAGATAGCAATATTTCCAAATAGGCAGATAGATAGGTAGACAGACACAAAGATAAATAAATAGACTGATAGCCATATAGATAGATAGGTAGATAGATTGATAGAAAGATCGATAGGTAGATATATAGATAGATCAATCTATAGATAGATAGATGGATGGAAAACTACATAGATAGATAGATTGATTGATTGATTGATAAAAGGACGAACAAACAATCATGAAAAAAAGGCAAAAAATAGACATATAGAGAGACACATAGAATACATACGGACAAACACAAACACATACACACACACCCACACACAGACAATCACATAGATACACAGACAGATAGGCAAAGAAAAACACAGACACAAATAGATAGATAGATAGATAGATAAATAGATAAATAGATAGGCATATAAAGGATAGACATATAGAGATAGACATTTAGAGAGATAGAGAGATAGATAGATAGACAAATAGACAATTAGATAGAAAGACATTTGGAAAGATAGATAGATAGACAAGTAGATAGATATATAGATAAAGTGATAAATAGATAGACATATAGACATAAAGATGATATAGACAGATAGATAGAATGACACACAGAAAGATAGTAAAATAGATAAATACAAAGATAGATAAATAGATAGATAGTTAGATAGGTAGATAGATAGATAGATATACATATAGATAGATAGATAGATAGATATACCAATAGATAGATAGAAAAATAGATATTTAGATAGATAAAAAGATAGACAAATACATAGATACATAGCTAGACAGATAGATAGATAAAGAGATAGACAGATAGATAGATAGATAGATAGATAGACAAATAGACATAAGATAGATAGATATATCGATAGATTCGTAGATAGATATAAAGATAAAAAGATATATATTTAGTTAGATAGATAAACAAACAGACCGAAAGACAAACCTAGAAATAGAAAGATAGACATACAAACATAAGACAGATAGATGGATATTTAGATAGAATAATAGATAAACAAACATATAGACAGACAGACAGATATAAAAATAGACAGCCAGACAAGTTGATAGATAAAAAGATACATTGATTAATACATAGACAGATATAGTGATATATAGATAAACCAAATAGATAGATAGAGATATAGACGGATATATTATATACAAATAAATAGATAGGCAGATATAAAAATAGATAAATAGATAGATAACCAATCAATAGAATGACAGATAAACATATAGAAAAATATATGTATAGATAGATAGACATATACACATATATAAAGATACAAAGATAGTCACATTAATAGATAGACAGATAGACAAGTAGATATATAAAGAAATAAATTGATAAATAAATAGATAGATAGAGAGATAGAGAAATAGACCATATAGATAGATTGACATATATACAAATCGATAGATATACAGATTGATATATAGACAAATAGAAAGATAGACAGATACACAGTTTGATAGATAGACAAATAGAAAGATAGACAATTACACAGATAGATTGATATATAGACAAATAGACAGATATACAGATAGACAGATAGACAGATAGATAGATAGAAAGATAGATAAATAGATAGTTAGATAGATAGATAGATAGACATATAGACAAATAGATTGATACATAGATAGATAGATAAATAGATAAAAATTTAGAAAGATAAACAAAAAGAAAGATAGACAGTTAGATGGAAAGACATATAGACAGATAGACATATAGACAAATAGATAGATAGCCAGATAGACATATTGACAGATATATACATACATAAGTTAGACAGAAAGATTATTACTCAAATAGACAGATAGTTAGATAAATAGATAAATAGATAGACAATTAGATAGATAAATAGATAATCTATTAAAAAGATAGACAGATTGAGAGAGAGATAGATAGACCATATAGATCGATATATAGAAAGAAAAAGTAGATAGCTTGATAGATAGAATGATATACCGATAGATAGATCGTGAAATATTTAGATAGATATATAGATAGATAGAGAGATAGATAGATATATAGATAGACAGATATACAAATACATAGATAGATAGATAGATAGACAGTTAGATAGATTGAAAAATAGATAGATAGATAAACAGATGGACAGATAGATATCTAGACATATAGATTGAAGACAGATATACAAAAATAAACATATAAATAGATTATAAGATAGACAGGTAAACAAATATATAGAAGACTTATAGAAAGATATACATATAATGATATAGATAGATAGATAGATACACAAATAGATAATTAGACTATAGATAGATATACAAATAGATATATATATATATATAGACATATAGATAGATAGAGAGATTGACATATAGACAAATATATAGATTGACAAATAGACAAATAGACAGACAAATACATAGATAAACAGATTGATAGATATATACATAGACATAAGACAAATTGAAAGATAGACCATATAGTCAGATAGACATATTGAAAAATAGACAAATAGAATGATAGATACATATATAGATAGATAGTTAGGCATATAGATAGATAGATAGATAAACCGATAGATAGATAGCCAAATAGGCAGATAGACAAATAGACATATAAATAGATAGACAGATACACAGATAGATAGATAGATAGAATGATTGATTGATTGATAGGTAGATATATCGAAGGATAGATAGAAAGCTACATAGATTGATAGATTGATAGATAGAAATATGGACAAAGTGACAGACAGAAAAAAATATAGATTGACTCACATATAGATAGACATACAGACACAAAGACAGATAAACACATAGACACATAGTCATATAAACACACAGACAGACAGACACATGAACAGTCATACACACACACACACACACACATAGTTAGAAAGACAAGCACATAGACAGACACACAAACACACATAGATAGACACACAGACAGACAGAGAGACACACACATAGACACATAAATAGACACATAAATAGACACATAGATAGATAGACTGATAAGCAAACACACAGACAGGGTCAGAATATATAAATAGAAAGATAGATAAACAGATAGATAGGCAGATCAAGGATAGACGTAGAGAGATAGATATTTAGAAAGATATATAGATAGAAATATAAATATACAAATATATAGATATACATATAGACTAGTATATAGATAAAAAGATAAATCAATAAACAAATAGATAGATAGACAGATAGACAGATAGAAAGGTACACAGATAGATAGATAGATAGATAGATAGACCATATAGATAGAGTGATAGATAGACAGATTGACAGATATACATTTAGATACATAGACAGATAAATACTTAGATAGATAGATTGATTGATAGATAAATAAATAAACAAATAGACATATAGATAGATAAATAGTTATACAAATTGATAGATAGACAAATAGACATATAGACAGATAGTCAGATAGATAGATAAATAGATAGGCAGATTAACAAATAGACATCTAGATAGATTGACAGATAGATAGACAGATAGATAGACAGATAGTATATAGATAGATGTACTGATAGAAAAATATATAGATTCTGTTATAGACAGAAAGAAAGAAAGATAGATAGATAGATAGATAGACAGATTGATTGATTGATTGATTGACAAATTGATAGATAGATAGAAGATAGATAAACATATAGATAGATAGACAAATAATCAAATATATAGATAGACAGATAGTCAGATAGTTAGATAGACAGATAGTTAGATAGATAGACAGACACATAGACAAAAAGATAGATAGAAATATAGACAACAAGATAGATAGACAGATAGATAGATAGATAGACACATAGATAGAAAGATAGATATATATATATATATAAAAGATAGATAGATAGACAAATAGATAGATAAATTTATTTATAGATAGATAGATATATTGATTAGATATCGAGATAGATAAAGAGATAGATAGATAGAAAAATAGATTGCTTGAATGCTAGATAGGCAAATAGACACATAGATAGATATATAGATAGATAGAATGCTAGATATGTAGATTGGTAAATAGATACTTAGATAAGATAAATAGATAAATATATATATTTAGAAAAATATATAGATATATTAATTGATATATAGATAGGTAGATATATAGAGAGATAAATAAATAGATAGATATATATATATATATATTGATTAATAGACAAACAAACATATAAACAAGCAGAAAGACAAATAGACACATAGATACACAGATAGAATGATAGATAGGCATACATACATACAAACACATAGACAGACAAACACACACACAAAGAAAGAAAGATAGATAGATAGACACACAAATAGACAAATAGACATACATACATACAAATAGATAGAAACATAGAAACACAGACAGATAAACAAATTGATAGACAAATATATAGACAGATAGATAGACAAACAGATAGATAGATAGATAGATAAACAAATAGACTTGTAGATATATAAATAGATAGATAGACATATATATATGTAGAAGATTAAATTGATAAAATAATAAAAAGATAAATAGATAGACAGATAGATCATATACACAAATAGAAATATAAATAGATAGATAGATAAATATATACATAGATAAACAAATATGCAGAAAGAAAGATAGACATATCAACAGATAGATAGATAGATATATATACAGATAGACAAATATTCATATAGACAAATAGATAGATAGACGGATAGATACACAGATAGATAGATAGATAGATAGATAAAGTGACAGATAGACAGTTGGACATATAGATAGAAAGATAGATAGATAGATAGATAGATAAATAGATAGAAAAATACATATATAAATAGATGGATAGATTGTCATATTGACAGATTGACAGAAAGACATATAAAAATATAGACTAATATACAGATAAATAGATAGACAGATAGATAGATTAATATATAAACTAATAGACAGATAGATAGGTAAGTATATAGCCAAATATACAGATAGATAGATAAATAGATAGATAGTCAGATGGAGAGATAAACATATTGACATATAGATTGACAGATAGATAGACACACATACACACAGATAGATAGACACTTAAACACATTCACATATAGAGAGTTAGACAGACACATAGACAGACAGACAAAACACACACACACACAGAAAGTAAAAATACAGACACATAGATAAATACACTCTAACACACATAGACATACACACATATAGGCAGACAGATAAAAAAACACATAAATAGACACATAGACACACAGACAGACAAATATATATACAGATAGACAGATAGAAAGATAGATAAATAGATAGTTAGACAGATAGATAGATAGATAGACATACAGATAGTTAGACAGATAGTTATACAGATAGGAAAATTCCATCACTAAATCTGTCGCAATATTTTAGAGTGTAATTAGCTAGGGAAATTCTATCTCAAAAATTCATCTTTATATTCTAGATGTAATTAGCTAGGGAATTTTATAGCTGAAATCTGTCGCTATGTTCTAGATGTAAATAGCTAGGTAAATTCCATCGCTAAATTTGTAGTTAAATTCTAGATTTTATTAGCTGGGGAAATTCTATCTATAAATCCATAGCTATATTCAAGATTTTATTAACTAAGAAAAATCCATCGATAAATCCATCACTAAATTACTGATTTTATTAGCTAGGGATATTCTATCGCTAAATTTGTAGCTAAATTTTAGATTTTATTAGCTAGGGCAAATCTGTCATTAAATCCATTGTTAAATTGCATATTTTATTAAATAGGGAACATTCATCACTATATCCGTCGCTAAAATACGGATTTTATTAGCTAGTAAAAATCTCTCGCTAAATTTCTCACTAAATTTTGGATTTTATTAGCTAGGGAAAATCCATCATTGAATCCGTATCTAAATTCCTAGCTTTTCTTTAGCAGAATTTACGAAAATTTTTCATCACTAATCTCTCTCTAAATCCGATGCTAAATCCATAGCTAAATTACCCACTTTTCTTTAGTGGAATTTACAAAAAATTTTCAGTCGCTAATCCATCGCTAAATTTCTCACTTTTCTTGAGCAGAATTTACGAAAATTTTCCGTCACTAATCCGTCACAAAATCCATAGCTAAATTCCCCACTTTTTATTGAGCGGAATTGATGAAAAATATTCCGTCGTTAATCAGTCACTAATCTATTGCAAATTTTTATTTCAATGAAAAATCATAAATCTTTTGTTATTCCCTAGCTAATCCCTCGCAATTTAGCTATGGATTGATCCCTAGCTAAAATTCACTAGCTAAATGAACATTTTCTTGTAGCGCGCCATGTTTTCTTGCTCATACCTCACTGATTAAATAACCAATGTTTGTGGTTAATGAGATTTTTTTTAAAACTTATTTTCAATAGGTAGTTCAATTGCATATAAGCTATATTTCGATCATTTCTTAGATCAACTTAGAGTTGTTTTTTTATGGATTTCATAGTCATTCAAAACCCTAAATAATTTGTGTTTGCTTTTTTTATTTGTTGTGTCAAAATTGATGTATGGATACTCATGCTCTATTTCCAACTTTAATTATGAAAATGCTCCTTCTGTGCAATTAAAAAGTTATTGGATTTTCTATGCTAAAAAGGTAGTTGGCAGATAGTAGGTAACTTGGCTGAGATAACGAGAGGAACAAAGTTTTTCCATTAAAATCCTTCGAAGGAATAGTTAATCTATTATATCTGCCTTCATGCATACTTGTATGAATAGGCAGTGCTCCTGGTTATGTTATTTTGTCAAACCATTCTTTGCTTACCACTATGAACTCCTTGAGGAATTCCCACAAAATACAAAATGAACAGTTAAACTCTGCATTTCTCAAATGCCCTGCTGAACATCTTCATCCCTTTGGATGCCTAGTTTTATAAGCTTTCTCATACTAACTTTTTGTTACCATGTGCTGCAAACTTCCAGTAAACTAGACAAGAATATGTGTTCATTAAACAATTTATTTTCTTTCTCATCAAACTCTCGAGTTGGTGCCATCTAAAAACATGTTTTTTTTGCAAGGCACCAAAAAAGGACAATGCTTCAACTGCCTCAATGCCTTCCAAGTCTACTAGAGGAAAGCAGAAGAAAAGGTAGAATAATATTTAAAATAACATAGAGTATTTTGAAATATAATATTAAAAATATGCTAAGTGTTAACTTTGATCCTCATATAAAATGCGCCTATGGCACAATGCAACATGCATTTTCACATTTTTTTTATATTTTAAATAAATAATTATTAAATATAAAATTATTTAATAATTACTTATTAGTATTAAATACATTTTAATTAAAGTTTTAATAAAGTAAGTCTATTATATTATTAGTTTTAGCATATTAATAAATCTTGATGTGCTTAATAATGAAACATTAATATATATATATATATATATATATATATATATATATATATATATATATGTGATTGTGAAATAAATATATTTTTTTAGATGAAAGCATGCTATTTGATCTTCAAGTAGTTCTAGTTTGAAACACATGCTCCTCGACTCTGATAGATCCTTTAACATAATTTGAAGTTTTTTGTTAGCCTCTCATTATGATCTTTATTATTTTTCAAAGAAATAAGTTTAATGGGTTGCACTACTCTTTATTGTTTAAATATATTTTAGGAAGTATTGAAATAATAATTTTTTGCTTATTATATAGTGTTCATTTAGTTGTATTATAAATATTAAGAATAATTAAAATATATAAAATAATTATATTTTGTTGAAAAATATTATAATATAAACTAAATTAAGTAAAATTTAAATACTTTTTTTAATAGTTTGTTTTATTATTAATATTAGCCCTCTCTTTCGGCGGATGAATACCATTGTTACAAGCTAATTTTACCCAATACCCCTTTTACACCCTTCCTACTTATAACCTAAAATCAAAGTATTTCTAATATAATTTTATGAATGATACAATTTCAAGAATTTTAAAGATTTTGCCTTCATAGTAAGGCTTTGTTTAAATTCCGGGGTATGGCAATGAAGCCCTCCCCCCCCCCCCCCCCCCCTCTTTTTTTTGCGTGCTGGGTTGTCACCCATTTTGCCCGAGTCCAATTTACTGCATCTTGGTCTGCTCTATTAATCGAGCTCCTTCAAAGCCTTGCGCATCAGCAACAATCCTCACCTGCAGCACACCTTCCTTAAGCGAGCTCCATTAAGTGGGCCCCTGCTCCATTAAACGAGCTTCTACTCCATTCGACGAGCCCCTACTCCATTAGGTGAGCTCCTACGCGAGCTCATGCACGAGCTCCTGCGCGAGCTCCTACTCCATTTAATGATCTCCATTAAACGAACTCATGCATGGTCTTGCCCGATAACCACTTTCCTTCCCAAACTACCATAATCTGTTGCAGTGTTTGCCTCCTTCATTTGCTTTTTCCTATTGCAGCGTTTGCCTCTCCGCTTCTCTGTCACACCTAACTACCATAACCTTCCTACCCTCTTCTCTTCCCAAACCTTTACATACATCAGACTCCATGGCTCTTAATAACACATAGCCATTTACTGATATTACTGACATTTCAATTTATTAAATCTAATATCAAAAAAAAACATTATAGCCCCATGCAAGCCTTGATATCCAATATTTAAAGAAGCTATCTATTAACCTACAACTCAAGCACATCACAGCACAACAGCACAGAACAAACTCTAATTTAAAACATAAAATTTATTAATTAGTTCAAATGTAGCATGGCACTAAATACGAACCTGCAACTCAACATAACTACAATCTAACACCACTCAGAACCAAGGTGTCATCTATATTTTGTTGGGCTGCATCATACATTATGACCAAAATTTCTAATGTCCATCTACAACAAGTTCAGTATATATAGCACAAACCTGAATGTTCTCCCCAACGGACTAGGGTGAATCTGAATATTCAATATATATAACACAAACTAATGTTCAGGTAACACCGACCTAAGTATTCTTTCCACAGGACTAGGGTGAACCTTAATCAATTCTGATTTGTTTCTATAGTTATTAACAAAACCATATACAGCACACTTTCTGGATACGAATAGCAAGTTATTTTTAGCACCTCTCAAGACCATGGTGCTAGATTTATTTATACATTATGCCAGTGTAAACAGAAATAATTTTCTATGTTGTTAAAGATCACAATGTAGCACAAACCTGAGTATTCTCCCCACAGGACTAGGGTGAACCTTGATCTGACCTCTTAGACAGGAAGTGGCCTCCCTTCGGACTTTTAGTCAAAGAGTGAGTCTTCCTTCAGCAGGGAGATATGTTATTTACTTTCTCCTGCATTTTAAAAGTATGTCTACCAGGCCAAACATGCAGCCATTTTAAAGTGTGGCTTATATTTTTTTTTTTAAAAAAATTCCATGAGGTCGTAAGTCTACCTTCACTTTCATATTGTCTACCTTTTAATTTTTATTCTTTTGGATTTTGATATATGAAAATCCTATTTTATCTAGATTTATCAAACCTTTGAGCCTCTCCGGGATATCATTCCCTTCAAATTCATGTGCCCCATTTCTCCTGCTTTCATTTGCTAATTTATCTGCCAACGCATTCGCTTCTCTAAAAATGTGTTTTATTTCACCTTTTAATTCAATGAAAAGTTTTTTGATATTGTTAATTTCTTCTTCATACTACCATAAGTCTAATCTGCTTTCCACTAGATCCACCAATATTTAGAATCAACTTGCACTTGAATCTTTGAGAAATTATTTTCCTTACAAATTTGAAGACCCTTATATAGAACCAAAATCTCTGAGTGCAGTGCTGAAAATGCTGTGTTTTTTAATGTGAAGGCTTTCAGCACCCCTCCTTGATCATTTCTTATAACCACCCCTCCTCCGCCTGCCACTCCCATTTCTCTCTTGAAACTCCCATCCATATTCAATGCTAATCTTCCCCGTAAGGGTTTGTTCCATCTTACTATATCTATGTCCGGCATCTTTCTTATGATTGTTACCAAACCCCATGTCTTTTTTCTATTTTCATCTAGTCCTATCTTTCTCAATCTTATTGGATTGTAAGCAGAAATAAATGAGCTTTCTTTTTTAACTTCTTCTAATATGTCCTTAGTATTCATTCTGATATTTTCAAACTTACTTCTATTTCTAGCTTTCCATATGCACCATACCACAATGTGCGGGATATAATTTTTTATCCAATTTAAAATTTTATTTTTTGATCTTTTTTTTGACCATTTATCTAGTCTATCTCTTAAGTTATCTGTACTAATTTCTATATCTGCATCAATTTCTAAAATATTGTATAATCTCCTAGCAATTTTTCCTGTAGAAAATAAGTGATTTGTACTTTCTATCTCCTATTGACAACATTCACATCTAGAAGCTAGCCTTATTCCTTTTTTCTGAATGTTATCATCTACTAGTATAATATTTGAGAGCAATTTCCACATAAAAACATGTATTTTTTGTGGCAGTTCTTTTTTCCATACTCCTTTGAATTGTGAAGGCCTTTTTTCCGTACCAGGGATTTTGTGCTTTTTAGTGTAAACAACTCCTGCAGATTCAAGCTCCATTTCCACCCACTTTTAGTTAAAATTGTATGATCTTCTACTGTGCTTTTCTGCTTGCACATTAATTTCCACCTTTTGAAGCTTTTTTTGTGTTTTTAAATGCATTATTACCTAGCTTATATTTACTGCTTATATATGCTGCCCATAGGCTTCCATTTTCTTTCAACCTCCACCAGTTCTTGCATGCCCATGCTTTGGCTAGATCATTTAAGCTAATAAAACCTAAGGCTATTTCTTTTGTTGGATAGCATAAATCTTCTCATTTTTTCCAATGCAATTTATTTCTTCCTTCTTTTTTCCCCCATAGAAAGTTAGTCATTTCCCTTTCTATTTTTCTTATTAAGTTTTTTGGTGGTTGTAAGGACATTAGAATGTGCTCTATCGATCCTTGTAGCACGTGCGTTCTTAATAACATCCTTCCTGCCATATTTAATATATCCTCTTTCCATCCCGCAATTTTTTTTCTTATCTTTTCCACTAAGAAGGAAAAATATTCCTCTTTTACTCTGCCATCGTGTATCGGGCATCCCAGATACATTAATGCTCATCTCTTTTGCCTAAATCATGTAATCTTTTTTATTTTTTGAGCAATAATTTCTGGTGATTTCTTTGCTATCATAAATAGACATTTATTTTTGTTCAGTTCTTGACCTAATTCCTCTTCTAATGTTTGCAGCAAGTTCATAAGATTTTTCATAGAGTGACTACTGGCATTTGTGAATAAAATCACATCATCCGCATATGCCAAGCAGCTTACTAAAGGTATATATCTAGGTTGCTTATAAGCAAGAATGTTACCCTTTTTTACTTCATCTTTTAGATTTATTATAAAAAGCTCTAAATATATGTTGAATAAGGAGGGAGTTAATGGATCTCCCTGTCTTAACCTGCTATGTTAAATTTTAACTAAATATATGTTAAATTTTAAATAATAAAATTTAAATACTTAATATGATGATCAGATCTTTGTGGTCCTAATAGCAAATGCTATCAATTTTATTTGGGATTTTGTATGAAAATTTAATTTAGTTATAATTTTGTTTTGTTTTGTTGAATTTGTACTATAACTCATACATCTTTTTAGAAGTTATAACAGTAATCAAATCTTGAATTATTTTTTTTAATTTGTTTAATTTATGTGATTATTAAATATTATTATTATTTTTTAATTTATTTCTTAGTATTTTTAAAATGTGATCAAGTCATTTCAATTTAATTACTTGTTGTAAAATAAATCTAAAATAATAAAATAATTAAATTTTAGTTGTATATATAATTTTTTCATATTTTGGATTATTATTTATATTTTAGTATTAATAGTATATGGACAAAAATGTGATCAAATCTCATATAGATTATGTAATGCTAAGGAGCTATTAAAATAATATATACCTAATAATCTCATATAGATTATGTAAGTAATTAATATATTTTTAAGGTTTTAATCAATTATTATCTAAATTATTTTCAAATATTATTTTAGAATCTTAAAAAAAATTAAAATAGTTGTTCTGCATTGAATTTTTATATACTATTAGGTATGTATATAGTCTTGTCAAGTTTTCAAGGCTAATGCTTATTTTCTAGGTTAGGATAGATATATATCTATTCTGATTACTGTTAGATATTAATATTTTTCTATGATTTTCAAGTATCTAAAAGAATCCACTATGATGCATATATTATGGTCATTAGAATAATTGGTTAGTTGATTGGTATATTTCCCATCATGTTAAGCTTATATAAAATATTTTAAGTACAATTTGCTTAGAAAAAATTATATATTTTAAATGAGTAACGTTAATTTTGAAAATGTAAATAAATTATATTAAAAAATTTAAAATTTAGTTTGCATGAATAATTTTAGATGCATTATAACTAAAATTGATAATCTCTTATGCTAAAAAGTATTATTATATATCAATAACATTATATGTTATCTTTTTGATTCATATTAGTAGAACTAAAATTAATATGAGACACATTTCCTAAAGTCATAAGTACTGAAAAGAATTGACTAAATAATGTCCTAGTGAGCAAGGCTCCTGCATTGCTCTGCGTGATATTCATATGTCAGCAGTCTTATTCTTAAAAATTAAACAAATTAGATCTGATAAGTCTCGAACCCAAGGCCTACCATCCTTGGATGTATGTCCCAAACCTGAGATGTTTGTTTGTAATCTAAGTATAAAACACAAAAAAAAATAGTTTTGAAAATTCATTGTTCAGTAAGCATTTCATTGGAATAGTAATATGTTTAGTTTTCATGTCATTGCCTTATTGAAGAATTTCTCTTTTTGTACTTTTACAACTATCGAGTGTTGCACAATCATCAGGCTGAAAAAGATTTACCATTGGCATTCATATAAAAAGTACTAGCCACATAAGTGTGCATTGCTATTTCTTTTGAAATGCATTTTTTTTTATATTTTGTTGGTTGAAGGTCCTTAATGATGAGGTATATTTGGTAGAATGTAATTTATTTCCATAGAAAAATAAATAATAGTTGTATATAATATTAGCTTCTTTTGTGGGTATGATTAAACAAATATTAATATACCAGATCTCATGGTTTATTTTATTTATTTCTAGCACATTATTTTATTCTATTTTATCATAGGATATTGTGGAGGAACGTGTGACAGCTGCTTCTCAACAAGTTGAGGGTTCTACGGAACTTCAACCAATTGACTATGATCATATTTATTTGGAGACAATAAGAGGTCATAAGAAGTAGTGAGTGTACGGCATCGGCTCGAAGGGAGTAGCATTTTGTAGTAATAGTTGTGCTTCTAATTCATTTGTCATAGCAATGGTGGATTAGGTGGTCTAACAACAAGTTATGGAAACAAATGAACGTATTAAAGTTATGGAGACCGAAATGAAAGACAAGATTAAGCAGATATCTCATTTGAAAAAAGAAATGAATGAAATGAAAGAAAAGAAGGATGAACAAATTACTAATTTAAAGGAAGAAATGTAGGAAATAAAAGAAGAGAATGATGAGCAAATTACTCATTTGATGGAAGAAATATAAGAAATTAAAGAAATGAATTATGAGATGAAAGATATTAAGAATGTAATGCAATATTAGATATCCTATAAGGAGTTATAGTTAATGGCATTGACATGACAGTTAGCATTCCGAGATCTAGCTGTGAAACCTCGAACGAGAGGCTAACACAAAATCCCAACTAATTATGAGGATGATTTTGTATCAAGATTATTTCTAAACTGTTTTTAATTTTTGTTTGTGTAGTAAAACATGATGAGATTTTTTTGGAGGTTTAAATTTTTTTTATTCTAGTTTTGTTCTTTTCTTTGCTGATTAACCTAATAATGAATCTTTTCGGATAATCTGATGTGAGACACATGAAAAAATTTTGATTCAAAGCATTCAGATATTACCATAGTATTTCGAATGCAAGGGTCCTATATATACCGTTTTCAGCTGGATCAAAAGGAAGATGAGCTTCTATTATCTTCATTATTCTTAAAACATTTTATTTTTGTACTCTCTTTCTCTCTAAACATTATTGTTAGACATCTTTTAGATATTTATTGAAGTTGTATGATTATCAACTTAGATTTGTGTTTGTTCATATCTATAATTACAATTTTTATATATCTGTGAATTTGTTTGTGTGTTCCCAAATATTTTGGGCAAAGTTTTAGGCTATAATAGGTATGTAAAAGTCTTGGATGGTCCTCCAGGTGCTGTGAACAGTATCTTATATCTTTTGAAGTTATGAGATGAATGAAAAAATTCTAGTCCCACGCAAATGCAGGTTTGTTCTTGACACTCTTATTTCATGTCCTTATGTGCATTGCATTTTTTTTTCTCTTTTTTTTCTTTGTTTCTTTCAAGTTTTCTTGCTTCGGTGGATTCCTATATTAACCTACAGGTATGCAACAATTCAATACCATGCAACATGTTGTCATTTCAATTACTATTTATCTTTTATTTGGCACTTTCTAACTTTCTTATAATTAACCATGAACTGATACATGAAGCTGGGCAACACAAAAGAATATTTTGATGGGTAGTTCACTGGAAATCTTGGAGTAATCTTGATTCGGTAATTTAAAAATAAGCTCATGCTTATCTTGTTGAGTGAAATTTCTAGCAAATGTCAATTGGCATTGCATGTGCTAGTCTATCTATTTATCAGTGTCATGGTGTTGTGTTATTTATTAGTTTGTAAATGTACAATGTTATGCTCCATGCACAGGTGTAACAATGTTCTCTATCTACGTGGAGTACTAGAAGACAATGAACTAGAAGATGCTGACCATCCTTGAGAAATCTATATGAGTGTTTTTTAAGCCCTAGTTTCGTTCTTGCATAAATTTCATTATCAAACTAATTCAGATTTTTCCTCTGGCATCCTTTAAAGAAGTATTCGACAACATGTATGAGTACATCGATTGGCTTTTCAGCATCCTAAGACCTCACAAGCTATTATATATGGCCGTTGTTATGGTTTTTGTGTTCATACATGGCTGCCATGTGCCCATGCATCAGCTTGAATTGGTTTGGTCGCACCTCATCGATCTTTTATCTTATGTCCTTTACTTATAAAGTATTTGCGGATTAAATTACATTTGTAGATAGGGTTGCATCCCGTGCTAAAATGAATCAACAACAAAGAAGACACTTCTTAACACCAAAAGACAATGAAATTTCAATGAGGTTCTTTTCCCTCCTATGTTTTTCCTACCCCCCCCCCCCCCCCCCCCCCCCCCCCCCCGCCACCCTAGATCCCTAGATTGGACACTATTTTTAACACTTTATTTGGCTGTACTTGGGTAATTTTGTGATTTTATGCTCATCAGGAAACTGAGAAAGAAATGTGAAATGGAAGGTAAACCCCTTGTTCCAAAGTAAGAATCTAAAGTTTCAGACTCCAACGTTATCACACTAGGAAATATATTTTTGCATGAGGTGTCCAAGGCACTTCGACAATATATTTGTTCATGAATGAAGCACAATACTGGGTAGAAGGATTAGAAGGTTTGAACTCTATCTCACTGTTCTCACATGATATAGAATTAGTCTAAGCATTTAGTTTCAGGCCCTTTTATCTTCTTCAATAAGGCATTTCTAGAATTACATTGGGCATGTTACAGGTCATTCTATTCGATTCTAATGTTCCGGGGATGGGCGAGCACAAGATAATGTCTTTTATTAGCCTACAGTGCAAACTTCTTGATTATAATCCAAATTATGTTACTGCCTGTATGGTCTGGCATGAGAATTTCATTGTATAATAGAATTGAAGATTTCCAACTTCTATTGTTACACACTTAAATGTTGTTCTTCTGAATCTCTTTTAATTTCTGAATAGTAATGAATGTTTGTGTGCAGGATGCTGATCTGATAATGCTAGCTTTGGCAACCAATAATGTTCATTTTTCAAAATTAAGAGAGGTAAACATGTATTAAAATGCTTTAGCTAGTTCTTTTTGCTTTCAGGATAAATTGGGATTGAAATTGAAATGAGTTTTTTGGATTTTCCTTGATAGGATGTGTTCATATAGGAGCAGAGAGAGAGAAGTTGCTGTGAATTAGTTGTAGAAGCCAAAACCTAGCCTCCATAAGCCAATTCAAGTTTGGCAAAGTCAAAAGGGTGATTTAAACAAGTTGTACTGGCTGACAAAACATTTCTTTCATCAACAAGCAAGAAAGTAAATCTTTCATTAAAAGACCTTATAAGCGATGATGATTTCAGAGACGTATAAAAAGATCACCTTGAATATTACTTGTCTATATGGTCAATACTGATTTGATTCCATTTCTCTTTACATCAGCAACTTCTCCATGTTTGTATCCTCGGAGAATATTTGGAGCTTGATATGAAGATCTCTAATCTTCCAAGGAAATTGAAGGAGATCAACTTTGAGCACATAGTTAATGATTTTATCTTCGTATGTTTTTTCATAGGAAATGATTTTCTACCTCACATGCCCTCCTTGGAAATCCATGAGGTTTTTCATTGAGCTTTTTTTTAGAAAACAATTATTTAGAGGTAGTAATTCAAGATAAAAAACTAAACTTAGTTATCATAAAAAATATCGAGTAAATACGTATGTATATACCGAGCATATACGTACGTATATATCGAGTACATACGTACGTATATACCGAGTATATACGTATGTATGTATGAGTACATACATAAGTGGGTGAATATATATATTTGTAGACATGTATATATTGTCATACATATACACCCATTTGCACACACACACACACATGTTTGAATATAAAATTGCCCGGGCTGGTATGGTCATCATCGTGCATTACTTACCGATGCAGGTCATAAAAGTCATGGATACTAAACCTTCTCCAACAATGTGGCATTAAGATATTTATTGTCCAGGCCAGCCAGGCAGACAGAGCTTGATCTTAAATATCTTAGTAATTGTGTAGATATGCAATTATCACATGGTACAAAGTGTATGAATGAGGAAATAAGTTTTCTTGCTGTAGGTTATGCAATGATTGATTCTAATTGTACTAGGTCTTAGGATGATTATGAAGATGATGCTCGTGTAGTGTTGTGTAATTGTATTAGATTTCACAAAACTGTATTCAATCAGAAGGAAAAATGTTATATTGCCCAATTTTTACAGGCCATGAGTGCCAGGAGGAATTTTTTATTTATTTATTTTAATTTGATTAACTTGATTAAATTTCGTACATATATGGCACCGCATTGTTCCCTATACGAAGCTTTTATAAGTGAAGGAATTAATTTAATAGACATGATGCACCGTGACTTGGACAGCATTGTCGTAGCAGAAATATGTAATATTAGGAGATGAGGAAGAGAATGCAACGTCAATGCACAGATAAATTATAGTTTATGCATTGTCGGTAGATAAATTAATGATTATTATGTAATAAAGATTTGATATGTTTTTTGTTTGAATTATGTAAAATATCAAAATAAAATAATTTATTAAATGATTTTATTTTTTGTTAATTATAAATTATCATTTATAGTTTATGTTTTTAATTAATTTAATAAAAAAATTAAATTATTTATTAAATAAATTGAAAAAAAAATTAAATTCTAAAAATAAGTTTGTAATGAAAATAACTAGAGAATTTTCCATTGCTAATTTAGGTAGTGAGTTTCCCTTACTATTTTATATAGAGAAATAATTATTTTAGCTAGGAAATTTTTCGTGGCTAAAATTTTTAGCTTATGACTATTTCACTCGCTAATTTTTAGTGAAGAGCACTTTAGATTGGGAAAGTTTCCATCATTATATCCATTTAGCGACGGAAACTCGCATTTAGCTTACTAATTTTGATAGAAAAATTATTATTTTAGATAGTGATATTTTTGTCGCAAAAAAATTTTAGCAAGGGACTCTTTCCCTCGATAATTTTGAGCAACGAGCACATTAGATTAGGAAAGTTTCGATCATTAATCCCTCGCTATATCCCATTTAGCAATGGGAAACCCCTATTTAGGTTGGGAATTGTCCAAAGCTATATGAGATTTTTTTGAAGTATCTGTTTATCTTTTTATTGATTTATTTGTCTATCTGTCTATCTGTCTATCTATCTATCTATCTAACTATGTTTATTTATCTATCTATCTTTCTTTCTTTCTTCCTATGAATCTATCTACCTACCTATCGATTTTTCTATCTGTATGTCTATATTTCTATCTATCTATCTGTCAATATGTCTATCAGTCTATTTATTTAACTAGCTATCTATTTATTTAACTATCTATCTATCTATTTATTTAACTATCTATCTATCTATTTTTTTATTTGTCTATCTATCTATCTATTTTTTTTATTTGTCTATCTATCTATCTATCTTAATCTCTATCTATATATCTATCTATTTATCTATATGTCTATCTATTTATCTGTCTATATATATGTTTGTCTATATGTGATTCTATCTATCTGGATATGTAGCTTTCTATCTATCAATCTATCTATAAATCTATCAAAATGGCTATCTATCAATCTATATATGTCAAAATAACTCTCTATCTGACTAACTATCTATCTATGTATCTTTTTATATATTTATACTTCTATCTTTCTATTTATCTATCTATTTATCTATGTGTCTATCTATGTATCTCTCTTTCTATCTGCCTATTTGGCTATTTGGATATCTGTAAATTTATATATCTCTTTGTATGTCTATCTATTTAATTTCTATCTATTTATCTATTTCTCTATCTTTCTACCTATTTGGCTATCTAGCTATCTGTCTATCTATCTATCTGCATGTATATCTATATGTCTGTCTATCTATCTATCAATCTATCTATCTGTATATCTGTCTATCTATCAATCTTTGTATCTATCTATCAAATATATTTGGCTATCTATATATTTGTCTATCTTTATATCTATCTATCTATCTATCTGTTGAACTATATATCTATTTAACTATCTATCTGTAAATCTATCTATCTATATGTCTATCTGTCTAACTACATATCTATCTAATCTATATATATGTCTATCAGTCTATCTATTTATTTGTCTATCTATCTATCTATCTATCTCTCTTTCTATATATGTGTATATATGCCTATCTATCTTTCTGTCTATCTATCTGTCAATCTGTATATCTAACTATATGTCTATCTATCTATTTGTCTATCTCTCTATTAGTCTATCTGTGTATTTGTCTATCTATATATCTTTCTATTTATCTGTCTATCTGTCTATATGTCTATCTATCTATCTATTTATCTTTCTATTTATCTGTCTATATGTTTATCTATGTATCTATCTATCTTTCTATCTTTTATATGTCAATCTATCTATCTATATGCCTATATATCTATCTGTCTATCTATCTATCTATATGTCAATATGTCTATATGTCTATCTAGCTGTGTATATGTCTATCTATCTATCTATCTATATGTCTATCTGTATATCTGTCTATCTACCTATATGTCTATCAATCTAACTGTCTATGTGTATACTTGTCTATCCGTCATTTCTCTTTGTGTCTATATTGCTATGTATCTATCTGTCTATCTGTCTATCTATCTATCTATCTGTCCATCTATCTGTCTATCTGTCTATCTATCTATATCTATATCTTTCTATTTATCTACCTATCTATTTATCTATCTGTCTATGTGTCTATTTATATATATGTCCATATATATATATATATATCTATCTATTTGTTTATCTATCTATCTATCTATGTAACTTTATGTCTATCTGTCTAACTATCTATCCGTCTATCAATATATCGATTTATCTATCTATCTATCTGTTTGTTTGTCCATCCGTTTATATGTCTATCTGTCTATCTATCTATTTGTGTATCTATCTATTTGTCTATTTTTCTATCAATCTATTTATCTGTTTATTTGTCTATATATTTATCTATCTATATGTTTTTCTGTTTATCTGTCTATCTATCTATCTTTCTATCTGTCTATCTATCTATATGTCTATCTATCTAAGTGTCTATCTATCTATTTGTCTATCAGACTATCTATATAATTATCTATTTGTCTATCTATCTATCTATTTGGCGATATGTCTATATGTGTGTCTGACTATCTCTATATTTGTCTAACTAATAATCTACCTATATATCTCTCAGTATATCTATCTAACTATATATCTATCTATCTGTCTATCAGAATATATATCTATCAGCTTGTCTATCTATCTATCTGTCTATCTGACAATCTGACTATCTATCTTTCTGTGTATCTATCTATCTATTTATCTGTATAGATATCTATCTGTCTATATGTTTATCTACCAATTTATTTCTTTATCTATCTATCTATCTATTTGTCTATCTATCTATCTATTTATATGTCTATTTCAATATCTATCTATCTATCAGACTATCTATCTATCTATATATCTATTTGTTTGTCTATATGTCTATCTATATATCTATCTATTTGTCTATCTGTCTATCTGTTTATCTATCTATCTGTCTATCTTGCTATCTATCTATCTATCTATCTATCTGTTTATCTTGCTATCTATCTATCTATCTATTTATCTATCTGCCTATATGACTATTTATTTATCTATATATATTTCTATCTATCTATTAGTCTCTATTTCTATCTGACTAAGTATCTATCAGTCTATCTATTTATCTTGCTATCTATCTATCTATCTATTTATTTGTCTGCCTATATAACTATTTATTTATCTATATATCTTTCTATCTATCTATTTTTCTCTATTTCTATCTGATTAAGTATCTACCAGTCTATCATTCTATCTATAATCTATATATATGTCTATCTATCTATCTATCTATCTATCTATGTATATGTCTATATGACTATTGGTCTAATTAACTATCTATCTATCTTTCTATATATATATATATATATATATATATATATATATCTATCTATCTATATATCTATTTATTTACCTATTTATCTATTTGTCTATCTATATATCTATCTCTTTATCTATCTCCCTATCTAGCTATCTAGATATTTGTCTATCGATCTATCTTTTTATCTATATATCTATCTATCTATTTATTAATCTTTCAATATATCTATTTCTCTATATATCTATCTAACTTGCTATCTGGATATCTATCTATCTATCTATCTATTATATATCTATATATCTATTAATAGGTATATTAATCTATCTGTCTATCTGTCATACTATTTATCTATCTTTCTATCTATCTAACTATCAATATATTTTTATGTCTATATGTGTATCTGTCTATCTATCTATCTGTATATCTATCTGTCTATCTATCTGTCTGTCTTTCTGTCTATCTGTCTATTTATCCATCTATCTATCTTACTATCTATCTATCTATCTTTCTTTCTTTCTATATATCTCTATTTCTATCTATCTGTGCATTTGTCTATTTGTCTATCTATCTATCTGTCTGTCAATCTATCTTTCTATCTATCTAGCTATCTACCTATCTATGTATCTATCAATCTGTCAATCTATCTTTCTGTCTATATATATATATATATTTATTTATTTATTTATTTATTTATTTATTTAAATATTTATAAAATTTATTTTTTTATATTTGCATATATATCTGTCTATCTATATGTCTATCTGTGTATCTGTCTTTCTGTATATCTATCTATTTGTCTCTCTATCTATCTAACTATTTGTCTATCGGTCTATCTATATATCTGTAAATCTGTCTATATGTCTATTCATCAATCTAATATCTATCTTTTTGTCTATCTATATATGAGTCTATCTTTCTATATGTCTATTTATGTACCTATCTATCTATCTGTCTATGTGTCCATCTATATATCTATCTATCTTTTTAAATGTCTATATGTATATCTTTATATTTTTCTATCTATCTATCTATTATCTCTATATCTATCTATTTATCTTTCTGTCAAATTTTTTATGAGTGAATCTATTTATTTGTCTAACTATCAATCAATTTTTCTATCTATTTATGTTCTGTCAATCTGTCTCTGTGTCTATCTTTCTACATATCTATCTATATATCTGTCTATCTATCTATCTATTTGTCTATGTATAAATATGTCTATATGTTTATCTATCTATGTATTTTTCTATATGACTATGTGTCTAACTAACTATCTAGCTATATATCTATTTATCTATCTATCTTCTATCTATCTTATCTATCTATCTATTATTTATCTATCTATTTATTGGTCTATCTATCTATCTATTTGTATATCAATCAATCTATCTATCTATTTATCTATATGCATATCTTGCAATCTAGGTATCTATCTATATATCTATCTATCTATCTTTTTTCTATCTATTTATCTATCTATATGTCTATGTTTATCTGTCAGTCTATCTGTCTATATATATCTATCTATGTGTCTATATATCTATCTAACTATATGTATATCTTTCAATTTGTGTATCTATCCATATGGATATCTGGCTATCAGAAAATTTTTCTATCTGGCTATTTGTCTTTTAGTTTATCTATCTATCTATCTTTTTGTCTAAATGTCTATTAGTTTATCTATATATCCTTCTATATATTTATCTATCTATATATCTCTCTATATATCAACATATCAATCAATCAATATATCTACCTATCTGTCAAAGTACATATCCTTTATATATCTATATGTATATCTGTTAATCTGCCTATTTATCTATCTATCTATATGTATATCTATCTATCTGTCTATCTGTCTATTATCTATCTATCTATTTGTCTATATGTCTATTAATCTACCTATCTATCTATATATCTAGCTTTCTATCTATCTATCAATAAATCTTTCTTTCTTTCTATTTATCTGTCTATCTGTCTATATCTCTATCTATCTATATGTCTATCTGTCTACATGTCTATGCATCTAATTGTCTATCTATCTATTTATCTATTTGTCCATCAATGTATCTATCTATATGTCTGTCTGTCTATCTATATATCTATCTATCCTGTCTAGTCTGTCTATCTATATATCTATCTATCTATCTGTCTGTATGTCTATTTATATATCTATTATCTATCTGTCTGTCTGCTATCTATCTATCTGTCTGTCTGTCTATCTATCTGTCTATCTATTATCTGATTATCTGTCTATCTATCTGTCTATCTCTCTCTCTCTCTCTCTCTGTTTGTCTATATGTATATCTCTCGATCTGTATATCTATCTATCTATCTGCTGTCTGTCTATCAATCTATTTGCCTATCTGTATATAATATATATATATATATTTATTTATTTATCTATCTATCTATCCGTCTATCTATCTATTTATCTATATCTCTGTCTATTTGGAATATCTATCTATTTATCTAATTGTTGATCTGTCTATCTGTATATCTATATATATGACAATCAATCTATATGTCTTATGTCTATCTACATATCCATCTATCTGACTATCTATCGATATATCTATTCGAATTGTGGATATATATCTATGTGTCTATCTATCTATCTTTTGATATGTCTTCTATCTATCTGTCTATTAATCTATATGTCTATCTGTCTATTTGTTTATATGTATATCTAGCTATCTACCTATTTGACTATCTGTCTATCAGTCTATCTTTCTATCTTTCCTCTTTCTCTATCAGTCTATATGTCAATATGTATATCTAAGAATCTATCTATTGATCTATCTAGCTATCTATTTGTCTATTTAAATATCTATCAATGTATCTATGTGTCTATCAATTTATATGTCTATCTATCTATATGTCTATCTATCTATTTTTCTACATGTGTATTTTGATTATCTATGTATCTTTCCATATTTTTATCAGTCTATCTGTCTATTTTCTATATATCTATTAGTCCATTATGTTAATCAGTCTATCTATCAATCACTCTATATGTCTATAAGTCATTATCTAAATCAATCTATCTATCTATATATCTAACTTAGATCTTTCTATCTGTCTGTTTGTCTATCTATTTATCTATCAGTTATTTTCAATCTATATGTCTATCTATCTATGTATCTTTCATCTATCTGTCCTATCTATTTATCTATTTGTGTATCTATCTATCTATCTGCTTGTCTATCTGCCTATCTATTTATCTATCTATATGTCTATTTGTCTATATGACTATCTATATATCTATCTTTCTATATATGTATATGTTATGCTATATGTCTATATGTCTATCTGGCATATGTCTATCTATCTATTTGTCTATCTGTCTATCTGGCTATCTATCAATCTTGCTATCTCTATCTATATCTATATGTCTATCATCTCTATCTATCTATCTCTCAATGTATCGATCTATTTGTCTATCTATTTGTGTTTCTGTCTATATAGTCTATTTATCTATCGGTTTTTATGTGTCCTATATGTCTATCTGTCTATTTATCTATTTGTCTATTTATTAATTCTTTTTCTATTTATTATCTACTTGTTATATGTATATCTATCTATCTATCTATTTATCTATATTTCTATCTTTCTATATCTTTAAATATCTCTCTCTCTATGTATATCTGCTATCTGCCATTCTATCTATCTATATATATATCTAACTACCTGTCTGTATGTCTGTGTATATGTGTGTCTTTCTATCTTTCTGTGTGTCTATTTATTTATCTGTCTATCTATGTATCTGTGTGTATTCCTGTCTATCTATGTGTCTATGTGTTTGTATGTCTATGTGTATGTGTGTCTGTATTTCTATATGTCTATTTGTTTATGTATCTGTCTTTCTGTCTATCTGTTATGTATCTGTCTTTCTATCTTTCTGTCTATCTATAAATCATATTTCTATCTATTGGTGTATATGTTTTTCTAACTATCTGTCTATCTATCTTTCAATTCATCTTTTATCTTTCTACCTATCTGTCTATGTGTCTTTATGTCGATCTGTCTATCTGTCTCTATTTATATAATGCTATTTGTCTATACTTCTTATATCTATTTGTCATTCTATCAATCAATCTATCTATATATCTATCTATATGTGTATCAATCTATCTGTCTATCTGTCTATGTGTCTATCTATCTATGTGTCTATCTATCTCTTTGTCTGTCTATTTATCTATCTATCTATTATTGATCAATCTATATATTTATCCATCTTCTATCTCTCTGTCTATTTGTCCTTTGTAGTTGTAGTCGGTCAGCATATCAAACTTTCTATCAATCTATTTGTCTGTCTGTTTGTATATCTATCTAGCTATCTGTCTATTTGTATATCTATTTGGCTATCTGTCTGTTTGTATAGATAAATGCATGTTATTTTGTCTATTAATTGTTTGTCTGTCTATATATTTATCTACCTATCTATATATGTTTGTTTTTGTCTGTATGTATGATGTCTATCTATATTTTATCTATATATCTATCTATTTATTTGTCTATCTATTAAACTATTTATCTGTCTATATATCTATCAGTCAATCTGTCTATCTAACTATCTGTCTATTTTTTATATGTTATCTATCTATCTATCTATCTAACAATTTGTCCAATTATCTATCTATTTATCTATCTATCTGTGTAGCTTATCTATTTTATTAGTTTATGTTTTTATATCTACTTGTTCTATCTACCTAACAATCTATCTGTATATTTGTCTATCTATCTGTCTATCTATGTAAATATCTATATGTTCTGTCTATCCTATATCTACATATCTATCTACCATTTAAATATTTATCTTTCTATCTACATGTCTATCTATTTGCCTATCTATCCTATCAAATATCTATTATATATCAATCCATATATATATATAGATATATATATCTGTCATCAATCTATCTATATCTATCTATCTAACTGTTATATATCTATATATCTATTGATCGATCAATCGATCAATCGATCA